>CM038677.1:213319227-213513932 GCA_021605205.1 Aegilops longissima | reverse complement strand
GGGGTTAAATAAACATGACCCTCGGCTCGCGAAAACCCGGGGAAAAAGGCTTAGGTGGCAAATGGTAAAACCAAAGTTGGGCCTTGCCGGAGGAGTCTTATTCAAAGCGAACTGTCAAGGGGGTCCCATAAATCACCCAACCGTAAGGAACTTGAAATCAAGGAACATAACACCGGTATGACGGAAACTAGGGTGGCAAGAGGGAACAAAACACTGCATAAGGCCGAGCCTTCCACCCTTTACCAAGTATATAGATGCATTAATTATAGCAGATATATTGTGATATCCCCAACAAGTAAATATGTTCCAACAAGGAACAACATCTCCATGTTCCAACAAGGAACAAACTTTATCTTCACCTGCAACTAGCAACGCTATAAGAGGGGCTGAGCAAAGCGGTAACATAGCCAAACAATGGTTTGCTAGGAAAGGATGGTTAGGGGCTGACATGGCAATATGGGAGGCATGATAAGCAAGTGATAGGAATCGTAGCATAGGCATAGCAAAAGAGCGAGCATCTAGCATAGCAAAGATAGAAGTGATTTCGAGGGTATGGTCATCTTGCTCGCAAAGTTCTCGAGTTGTCAAAGCTTGATCCTCGTAAGCGTTCTCAACAGGTTCCTCGCTCACGCACTCGCCTCCGGCTCTACCCAAAGCAAGAACACAAACAAAGGAACCATAATAAATCACGGTGCAATGCACAAGCAACATGACGCGATACATGACATGATATGCGAGATGTGATATGCAATGCGTATGCGCGCTCCGGAAGGAAAATGATTAACCATGCATCAACTTGGCAAACCAAGTATGCCGCTGAAAGATGAGATGATTTCGTTGAAATCGATATAAAGATCACCGAATCGGATGCACGGTTTGCAAATGACAAGCAAAACAAGAATGGCACAAATCTGCCATTAACAAAGATGATGCCACATAGCAAGCAACAAGAAATTAAGCTACTGCACCCAAACGTACCAACAAAGTATATGGCAGTGATCTACTCAGGATGCTTAACAAAAGATGAACACTGAGCTACGGCTAAATCACATCATAACAGGTCCAAACAAGCATGGCAAAAGTGCAAAACATATCACCTTCACAAACTTGGTGAAATAACTGAACATGGCAAAATCAGCATCAGGTAGCAATGTTCAGAGCAAGAAAACAACATGCTACAGGCACTTATAATAGCAAAAAAAGGCATGGCATGAATCTACTCAAAGCATAGAACAAAAATCCATTCCTGACCATAAGCCAAAAAGGATCAGAAAATACAGTAGCACCCATGTCAAAATAGCAAGTTTCATAATGATTCAAAGAATGGGCATGGCAAAAACAGATAACAAGTAGGCATGTTTAATAGCTCGATGCACTCACTACAGAGCATTACATGATAAACTAAGCATACATACATCAAGAAGACATGGCATAGAAGACATACATGGCAAGAACAACATCATAGCATACACGGATCAACTACAACACCCTTGGCAAAATTGAATAACATGTAAACAATCTGCCAGGAAACATTTTATAGCAAAAGTAGAGCTCGATTGACTCAAGCTATGGCACTCCATAATTGCAAACAGAGGCATGGATGGATAGATCATAACCATATGTTCAAAACATCCTTATCAAGTATCTCAAAATATGCATGGATCTCTCGGTAGCATCAAGTTAACATGGCATAAAAATATCTCGCAAAATGGCTGAAATCAAGAACATCATGAGGCCTAGTTTGCATGCTTGTGCTAGTCACCACAGAGGTCACAAAATACATGTCATACACCCTGGAAAGATGGCATGGCATATTATAAAACCCATGTAGGACTCAAGATCATAGGGTGCACACATCAATCATGGCAAAATGACAAAGTGCATGTTCATTAAGAAAGCGAAAACTAACATCACATAGCCCTCTTCCAACAGCACTTCGGGCATCAAGATGAGCTCAAATGACAAAGATGCAATGAGATGAAATGATCTACTCTTCGAGGCAAACATTTTGACATATTACACGCACGAAACGGAGCTACGGATGCAGAGTTATGGCATGATGAAAATGCATGAAAATATTAGCAGAAATAGGACTTAGAGGATTCGGGGTGAGGGGAAAAAGTCAACCCTCGCGGATCCCGATCGGATCGAGGCCGGATCCGAGGTCGCCGGAGCCGGGCTCGCCGGAGCAGCGTCGGGGAAGAGAGGGCCGGCCGGAGGAGGACGGCGCGGGCGGCGGAGGCGGCCGGGCGCGGGCCGAGTGCGGCCTGGCGACGAGCCTGCTCGCCCAGCGAGTGGCGAGGCGCTTGGCGGAGCTGCGGCAAGCCGCGGGCGGCGGGCGGCGGCGGCCGGGCCGCGCCGGTCGGGGTGGCTGGCGGCGGAGGCTCGGGCGGCGGGTAGGCGCGGCGGCGGCGCTGCCGGATGGGCCCTGGGCCGGAGCGCGGCGGGGGGAGGGCATGGCTGAGCGGTCCGGCGGCGCTGGGCGCGGAGTGCCCACGTGGCAGCCCTGGTTCGCTGGGCGCGGCGGCGGACGCTGTCTGTCCGATCCGGACGTGTCCGGCGGGCGCGAGGGATTTCGCCTAGGGTTTGGGAAATGATCCGGATTTGGAGGAGATGCATATTTATAGGTAGAAGGAGCTAGGAAGCTCCAAATGAGGTGTAGTTTTACCACACGATCGTGATCGAACGACGGAGAGCATGGAAGTGACTTAGATGGGTTATTGGACTATTTTGAAGGGGTGTTGGGCTGCAACTTAAAAGAGGCCTTTAGAGGTGCGGTTAACCGCTGGAGTACCAAACGATCTCCAAATGACCGAAACTTGACCGGTGGTCTACCGTGGTATACCAAGGCCACTTGAAAAACCTCGGTCCATTCCGAGAAAGTTTAGTACCCGCTCACGGAAAAACGTAAAAGGGGACGCCAGGGGACATAGGAGTGCCGGATTGCAAAACGGACAACGGGGAAAATGCTCGGAATCATGAGACGAACACGTATGCAAATGTGATGCACATGATGACATGATATGAAATACATGACATGGACAAAATGCAAAAATGAAGAAAAAACCCAACCACGGAGGGAATATCATATCACAATGCCGAAAATGGCAAGAGTTGGAGTTACAAATATGGAAAGTATCATCCGGGTGTTACAACACTCCACCACTACAAGAGGATCTCGCCCCAGATCTAGGACCGAAAGAACTCCGGATATTCGAACGGAGGTGATCCTCGCGCCCTGTGTGGCTTCTCGGTCGGAATGGTGTGACCACTTCACTTTCAGGAATTTGATTGACTTGTTGCGAGTCTTGCGCCGGTTTCTTCAAGAATAGCAACGGGTGCTCATGATAAGAGAGATCTTCTTGGAGGTCAATCTCTTCGTTGATAGTGCGCCAGAGTCTTGAAGCACTTGCGAAGGTTGTGACACGTGAAACACATCGCACGCTCGCGGTTGACGGAAGCTCGAGTTGATAGGCTAGATCGCCTCTTTGCCAATGATCTTGAAAGGACCCACGATCTAGGGGCAAGCTTCCTTTGATACCGGCGACGAATGCCTTTCATTGAGAGACGCGAGGTAGACATGGTCTCGATTTCAAAAGCCACATCACGGTGCTTGTCATCATAATAGTTTTCCGCGCGATTATGCTGCTTTGAGATTCTCACGAATGACTTTGCACATTTCTTCGCTTCGTGGATCAAGTCATTGCCAAGAAGTTGGCGCTCACCTGTCTCGGACCAATTGAGAGGAGTACGGCACTTTCGCCATAGAGAATTTCGAATGGGGCCTTGCCTTAACTCGCTGGAAGTTGTTGTTGTAGGAGAACTCGACATATGGAAGACAATCTTCCCACTTCATACCGAAGGAAATGACACAAGCCCCGAGCATATCTTTAAGGATTTGATTGACTCGCTCGACTTGGCCACTTGTTTGAGGATGGAAAGTCAGCTGAAACGAATGTTGGTGCCCATGGACTTCAAAAGAATCCCAAAACTTGGAGGTAAAGATGCTTCCACGGTCTCAAGAGATCACTTGTGGAATGTCGTGCAAGGAGACAATCCTGGATGTGTATAGCTCTGCCAACTGAGCTGCTGTGATAGACTCTTTGATAGGAAGAAAATGAGCCACTTTAGTGAGCTTGTCAATGACAACGAAGATAGCATCATTTCCACGCTTGGACTTTGGAAAACCAGTCACGAAGTCCATTTCGATATGATCAAACTTCCATTTTGGAATAGCAAGAGGTTGGAGGAGGCCAACTGGTCTTTGGTGTTCTGCTTTCACTCTTCTGCAGACATCACACTCATTCACGAATTGAGCAATTTCTCGCTTCATTCGAGTCCACCAATATGACTGCTTGAGATCATGGTACATCTTCATACTTCCAGGATGAATGGATAGAAGCGAATTGTGTGCCTCGTTCATAATGACTTTACGTGGATCACCCTTAGGAACCACAATCCGGTCCTCAAAGAAAAGAGTATCTTTGTCATCAACGTGGAAGCACTTGTACTTGGAAATGCCCTTATCGATACCACGTTTCACCTTTTTCACCATGGTATCCAGGAGTTGAGCCTCACGAATTTGGTCTTCCAAAGTAGGAGAGACTATGAGGTTGGCAAGAAAGCCTTGAGGAACAACTTGAAGATTCAGCTTGCAGAAAGCTTCACAGAGATCCGGCTGGAAGGGCTTGCGGATTAAGCTGTTGCAATAAGCCTTCCTGCTCAAAGCATCTGCAATGACATTGGCCTTGCCCGGAGTATATTCAATACTTGGGTTGTACTCTTGAATCATTTCGACCCATCGAGTCTGCCTGAGATTGAGGTTGGGTTGAGTGAAGATATACTTGAGACTCTTGTGATCGGTGAAAATGTCCACTTTCCTTCCCAACAAGAGATGTCTCCATTTTATCAATGCATGGACAAGCGCCGCCAACTCAAGATCGTGAGTGGGGTAGTTCTTTTCGTTGGGCTTCAGCTGACGAGAGGTATAGGCCACAACTCTCTTCTCTTGCATTAACACAGACCGAGACCTTGAAGAGAAGCATCACGAAAAACTTCAATGGCTTGGATTCATCAGAGGAGTCAAGACAGAGCTGTGACGAGTTTCTCTTTGAGGGTATTGAAAGCAACGCCACACTCGTGAGACCGTACATACTTCACATGCTTCGGAGGAGGTTGGAAAGAGGCTTTGCAATCTTGGAGAAATTCTCAACGAATCTTCGCAATAGCTTGCAAGACCAAGAAAATCATGAGTCGCTTGACATTCGAGGAGGTTCCCAATTCACAATCATGGACACCTTCTCCGGATTAACAGCGATGCCCTTTGGCGGAGATGATATGACCAAGATAAAGCACTTCATCAAGCCAAAATTCACATTTGGAAAACTTCAGATAGAATTTATGCTCTCGAGCTTGTCTAGCACCAATCGCAAATGTTTGGCATGATCCTTCTTATTCTTGGAGAAGACCAAAATATCATCAAGATAGACCAAGACGAATTCATTGGTGTAGGGGTTGAAGATGAAGTTCATCATCCGAGAGAATGTTGGAGGAGCATTGACAAGGCCGAAAGACATGACAGTATATTCATAAGAACCAAAGCTTGTTCTGAATGCTGTCTTGGGAATATCTTGTTCACTTAATGCTAATCTGATGATAACCCATACGAAGGTCAGCTTGGAGAACACTTTAGCACCTTTGAGTTGCTCGAAAAGCTCATTGATGTTGGGAAGTGGATACTTGTTCTTGATTGTATTCTTATTCAATGGACGGTAATCGACGCAAAGTCGGTCCGTGCCATCCTTCTTCTGGACAAAAAGAACACCACAACCCCAAGGAGATGAACTCGGTCTGATCAAACCCAGACGCTCTTGTTCATCGAGCTGCTTCTTCAATTCCTTCAGCTCATTAGGTCCAAGCTTGTATGGATGCTTGCAAACGGGTTCAGTGCTAGGCTCAAGATCGATAACGAATTCAACTGGCCGGTGAGGAGGCATTCCTGGAAGCTCTTCTGGAAAGACATCTTGATACTCACAAACGACTGGAATATGAGAGATAGCATCCAATTCGCCCTTCTCATTGAGAGAAAACAACCGAATGGTTTCATCACGAGCGGCATAGATGATCACATCATTAGAAGAGTGAGTCAATTGAATTTCCTCGCAGCACAATCAAGCCGAGCTTTGTGCCGAGAAAGCCACCCATCCCAAGAATAAGATCAATATCCGAGTCACCAAGACAATTGGTTTAGCCGAAATCTATAATCGCCCATCTTGATAGAGACATCATGAACTATTGAGTTGGCTCTCATTGACTTCCTCGGAGAAACAATACCCAAAGGTTTATCCAGGTAAGACCAAGAAAAATCATTCTTTGCAAAGAACGATCTTGACATGAAACAATGCGATGCACCAAGATCAAATAAGACTTTTGCAGAATATCATTAATCGAGAGATTACCCATTATCACATCAAGAGATTCCTCCGCTTGAGCTGCATTCATCATATTCACCTTTGCAGAGTTGGGATTATGCTTGACCAACGCATTGCTTGAAGATTTCACAGAGGAGGAGGCGGAAGGCGCCTTTGGTTGAAGCACTTGTTCGCATAGTGACCTTTCTCACGACACTTGTTGCAAGTCACCTCTGAGAGCGGACGGTGGTAAGGAGCATTTGACCTTGGAGCTTGAGAATTTGACTTGTTCGATAGCCTTGGGTTGGGCGGGTGGGAAGATCCACGACCTCCTGAGTTCTTCTCGCGATAAGGCCGACGGAACGGAGGAGGAGGAAGGTAGAACTTCTGCTGCTTAGCTGCCACTTGAGAGGAAGAAGAAGACTGAATCTGCATCCCCGATTCTCTTCTTAGAAGCCTCACATTTGAGCTGGGCAGCTTCTTTCAAAGGCCATGTTGTAGAATTCATCATACTTTTCTGCCTCAAAAGCACAAGAGCTAATTGCAGATCTTCTCTGAGACCACCTCTGAATTGATAGATCATACTCTTTTCATCGTGGACGCCTTGCTTAGCAAAGCGAGCGAAGCTCGAACTGGATATTGTATTGATACACGACATGTTGTCTTGCTTGAGATTGCGGAACTCCTCACGCTTGCTCTCAACAACACTTTTCGAATGTGGTGAGCTCAAATCTGGGGAACTCATCCTGTAATGACACGACCTCCTCTGGAATCTTTGTATTGCTTGGTACCACTCAAAGAGCTTGGTCCTTGAGTTGAAACGATGCAAACTTGACAAAGTCCTCGTGTCCGACATTGCTACATTCAAAATGTTTGCAGATGTCCACAAGCCAATCGTCGGCGTCTGTGGCCTCGATCTGTAAACCGAAAGACTTCGCTGATTAGCGAGGAACCGATCGAGAGTAGCAAAGTGCGGCTGGTTGTTGCCTTGACCTTGATTTCCTTGATTGCCTTGCCCTTGAGTACGCTCTTGCAAGAGCTGCAAAATCATCTCGAGCATTGGCATTGGTGGCTGCCATGATAGCTTGCCATGCCTCGGAGGCGGAGGTGGAGGTGGAGGGTTCTGATCGACTCCCATCATTTCGCTCAGGATTCGGCGCGCTGGAGGAGCCATCCTGAAGAGGGTGACATCCGTTAGCACTTTGATAGACAGATAGACAAGTTGAATCAACGGATAGAAATTGCAACATATAGTCTTCTCAGTAAACATTCGAACAAGGATGAACGAATGAATTCCAAAGTTAACATCACACGTCCATTAAGGTGAGAAGCCACTTGATTAAAGATTGATGAAAAAATAACAAGGTAAGATCGAACAAATAAGTGGTAAGGATTACCCAATCACAAACCAAATATCTCAAGGAAGAAATGCTAAGAGCTACTTGAATCCCACCTATAAACTCCTCAAACTTTCTCGTTATGCAATCTGGTGTTGGGGATACAAGGGACACAAAATATATCACCCAAACTAACAATACCTAGATCCAATTGTATCCATCCGTCAACACATAACCAAGAAACCTTCGAAATCGTGGTACCTCGACCTTCCAAAAACATCCGTTATACGAGTCATGGCAATACTCCCGAGCTCGCCCGAAGATCGGGTTATCGGGTTATCTCACCAACAACTGCACAAAAGAGATTTCGATGTCGGCAAATCTCGTATTCCAGAACTGCAACGATAAAATTGTGACGACAACACCTCGGAGCTCAACTCCCGGGACACCGCCACAACCCCTAAATGTCGAAAGCACCAAGAACAATGTTCTCGTCACAAAACCATCGAACGATTCCAAGATACCCGCGTGATCCTAAAAAATTTAGTGAAATTTGAGGAGAGGAGAGTCAAAACTTCTCGTCGGAGACCTCACCAGAGCGAAGGGACCGGGAGTAAAAGAATCCTACTCTCGATATATATAATCCTAAGACTCAAAACATTTTTGTTCTAGACTCAACAACACCAGCAAACAATCAATCGGGGCTCCTAAGTCGGGATGGCTCGATTACCAACTTGTAACGCCTCGATGCGGCTATATCTCCCACGGTCGAAGCACGACTTAGAGGCATAACCGCATTGAAAGCAATGTCGCAAGTGAGGTAATGTTCACACAACCCATGTAATACATAAGGAAAAAGATACATAGTTGGCTTACAATGCCACTTCACACAATACATAAATAAACATCCATCATTCAGATTACACTCAAGGTCCGACTACGGAACCAAAATAAAAGAAGATACCCCAAATGCTACACATCCCCGATCGTCCCAACTGGCTCCACTATCGATCATCGTGAAAAGACACATAGTAACGACCACGCCTCGTCGAACTCCCACTTGAGCTCGGTTGCGCCACCTGACCGCATCGTCGGCACTGCAACTGTTTTGGTAGAATCTGTGAGTCACGGGACTCAGCAATCTCACACCCGCGAGATCAAGACTATTTAAGCTTATAGGAAGGACAGAGTTGTGAGGTGGAGCTGCGAAGCGACTAGCATATATGGTGGCTACATTCGCAAAAGAGAGCGAGAAGAGAAGCAAAGCACGGTCGTGAAGCTAGTAGTGATCAAGAAGTGATCCTGTACTACTTACGCCAAACATAACTCCAACACCGTGTTCACTTCCGGACCACCGAGAAGAGACCATCACGGTTACACATGCGTTGATGTGTATTTTAAATAAGGTCAACTTCGGTTTTCTACAACCGGACATTAACAAATTCCCATCTGCCTCATAACCGCGGCACGGCTTTCGAAAGATAATACCTGCAGGGTGTCCCAACTTAGCCCATTATAAGCTCTCACGGTCAACGAAGGATATTCCTTCTACCGGAAGACCCGATCAATCTCGGAATCCCGGACTACAAGACATTTCGACAAAGAATAAAACAAGACCAGCAAAGCCGCCGAATGTGCCGACAAATCCCGATAGGAGCTGCACATATCTCGCTCTCGTGGCACACCGGATAAGCGAAGCGTCAGGTACCAAGTAATCCAAGTTGCCAAGGAATGGTCCCATACGGTGCTCTAGTTTGGACCAACACTTGAAGGAGCACCGCCCGGGGCTAAATAAAGATGACCTCGGCTCGCGAAAACCGGGAAAAAGGCTTAGGTGGCAAATGGTAAAACCAAAGTTGGGCCTTCTTGGAGGAGTCTTATTCAAAGCGAACTGTCAAGGGGTCCCATAAATCACCCAACCGTAAGGAACTTGAAATCAAGGAACATAACACCGTATGACGGAAACTAGGGTGGCAAGAGGGAACAAAACACCGGCATAAGGCCGAGCCTTCCACCCTTTACCAAGTATATAGATGCATTAATTATAGCAGATATATTGTGATATCCCCAACAAGTAAATATGTTCCAACAAGGAACAACATCTCCATGTTCCAACAAGGAACAAACTTTATCTTCACCGCAACTAGCAACGCTATAAGAGGGCCGAGCAAAGCGGTAACATAGCCAAACAATGGTTTGCTAGGAAAGGATGGTTAGGGGCTGACATGGCAATATGGGAGGCATGATAAGCAAGTGATAGGCATCGAGCATAGGTATATCGAAGAGCGAGCATCTAGCATAGCAAAGATAGAAGTGATTTCGAGGGTATGGTCATCTTGCTCGCAAAGTTCTCGAGTTGTCGAAAGCTTGATCCTCGTAAGCGTTCTCAACAGGTTCCTCGCTCACGTACTCGCCTCCGGCTCTACCCAAAGCAAGAACACAAACAAAGGAACCACAATAAATCACGGTGCAATGCACAAGCAACATGATGCGATACATGACATGATATGCGAGATGTGATATGCAATGCGTATCGGCGCTCGGAAGGAAAATGATGAACCAGGCATCAACTTGGCAAACCAAGTATGCCGCTGGAAAGATGAGATGATTTCGGTTGAAATCGATATAAAGATCACCAGAATCGGATGCACGGTTTGCAAATGACAAGCAAAACAAGAATGGCACAAATCTGCCATTAACAGCATGATGCCACATAGCAAGCAACAATAAATTAAGCTACTGCACCCAAACGTACCAACAAAGTATATGGCAGTGATCTACTCAGGATGCTTGACAAAACATGAACACTGAGCTACAGCTAAATCACATCATAATAGGTCTAAACAAGCATGGCAAAAGTGCAAAACATATCAGCTTCACAGACTTGGTGAAATAACTGAACATGGCAATTATTTCACATGGCAAAATCAGCATCAGATAGCAATGTTCAGAGCAAGAAAACAACATGCTACAGGAACTTATAATAGCAAAACAAGGCATGGCATGAATCTACTCAAAGCATAGAACAAAAATCCATTACTGACCATAAGCCAAAAAGGATCAGAAAATATAGTAGCACCCATGTCAAAATAGCAAGTTTCATAATGATTCAAAGAATGTGGCATGGCAAAAACAGATAACAAGTAGGCATGTTTAATAGCTCGATGCACTCACTACAGAGCATTACATGATAAACTAAGCATACATACATCAAGAAGACATGGCATAGAAGACATACATGGCAAGAACAACATCATAGCATACACGGATCAACTACAACAACCTTGGTAAAATTGAATAACATGTAAACAATCTGCCAGGAAACATTTTATAGCAAAAGTAGAGCTTGATTGACTCAAGCTATGGCACTCCATAAATGCAAACAGAGGCATGGATGGATAGAGCATAACCATACGTTCAAAACATCCTTACTGAAGTATCTCAAAATATGCATGGATCTCTCGGTAGCATCAAGTTAACATGGCATAAAAATATCAGCAAAACAGGGCTGAAATCAGTAACATCATGAGGCCTAGTTTGCATGCTTGTGCTAGTCACCACAGAGGTCACAAAAATACATGGCATACACCCCTAGAAATATGGCATGGCATATTACAAAACACACGTAGGACTCAAGATCATAGGGTGCACACATCAATCATGGCAAAAATGACAAAAGTGCATGTTCTGTTAAGAAACAGAAACTAACATCACATAGCCCTCTTCCAACAGCATTTCGGGCATCAAGATGAGCTCAAATAACAAAGATGCAATGAGATGAAATGATCTACTCTTCGAGACGAACATTTTGACATATTACACGCACGAAACGGAGCTACGGTTGCAGAGTTATGGCATGATGAAAATGCATGAAAATATTAACAGAAATAGGACTTAGAGGATTCGGGGGGAGGGGAAAAAGTCAACCCTCGCGGATCCCGATCGGATCGAGGCCGGATCCGAGGTCGCCGGAGCTGGGCTCGCCGGAGCAGCGTCGGGGAAGAGAGGGCCGGCCGGAGGAGGACGGCGCTTGGGAGGCGGCGGGAGGCGCGGCCGGGCTGCCAGGCCGGCGACGAGCTCTCGCTCGGCCGAGGTGGCGGGAGGCGCTGGCCGGAGTCGGCCAAGCCGCTGGGCGGGCGGCGGCGGCTGGGCCGGGCTCCCGTCGGGCGGGCGGCGGCGGAGGCTCGGGCGGCGGGCGCGCGCCGGGCGGCGCTGCCGGATGGGCCCACGGGCCGGAGCGGCGAGCGCTGGCCGGGCCGGGAGGCATGCTGGCTGGGCGGCGGGCGGGCGGCGCGGGCGGCGGAGTGCCCACGTGGCAGCCCCTGTTCGCTGGGCGCGGGCGGCGGACGCGTCCGTCCGATCCGGACGTGTCCGTGGCGCGGCGAGGATTTCGCCTAGGGTTTGGGAAATGATCCGGATTTGAGGAGATGCATATTTATAGGTAGAAGGAGCTAGGAAGCTCCAAATGAGGTGTAGTTTTACCACACGATCGTGATCGAACGACGGAGAGCATGGAAGTGACTTAGATGGGTTATTGGATTATTTTGAAGGGGTGTTGGGCTGCAACTTAAAAGAGGCCTTTATGGGTGCGGTTAACCGTTAGAGTACCAAACGAGCTCCAAATGACCCGAAACTTGACCGGTGGTCTACCGGTGGTATACCAAGGCCACTTGACAAACCTCGGTCCATTCCGAGAAAGTTTAGTACCCTCTCACGGAAAAACGTAAAGGGGCGCCGGGGACATAGGAGTGCCGGATTGCAAAACGGACAACGGGGAAAATGCTCGGAATCATGAGACGAACACGTATGCAAATGCGATGCACATGATGACATGATATGAAATGCATGACATGGACAGAATGCAAAAATGAAGAAAAAACCCAACCACGGAGGGAATATCATATCACAATGCCGAAAATGGCAAGAGTTGGAGTTACAAATATGGAAAGTTACATCCGGGGTGTTACAGTGAGCCCTTGCCGCTGCACTCCCATAGCCCTTTCCTGTCTGTTCCCGTCGCCGCCACCCCTTTCCACCGCCGTCGCCGCACACTTTTCTTTGGTATGTTCCGCTTGGCTCGGTGTTGATCGTCCCCTCGTCTTGTTTTTGTGATTCTTGTAGTTGTTGTAGCTCTTTTTGCTTGTGTAATTTTTCCGTAGGCAGTCGATTTTATCTCGTTTTGAAGTCGATGGTTGTGTGTAGCAATGTGGATCTAGGGTTTCGTGAGATTTTCGCTGATTTTGTTGCTTATGTCTGTCACTTCGTCCTTTGTGTTGCAGGGAAACGCTATGTCTTTGCCGAGCAGGCCGGGAGAAGGAGTTCAGGGTATGTGGAGTGCTTATTCCTTAGGCTTTGTTTATTTTGTTTGATGTTTATCTAGTTTCCCAATTCATCCTGCATATTGGGTTATACTCTGTTAGTTGTCAGTGTTCGTTTGCATTATTTTGTCATGTGATGTTTTTTGTAATTTCTTTTTTCTTGTTTTTTTTAATCCAGCAGGTGATTGTTGTGCTCATAATGATACATCAATTGTCTCTCCTTGTCCTGGTGGTAAGGATCATGGTGACGAGGGAGGACATCAAGTGACGCCGATTGAATCTTCTCCTATAAGTGTGGCCGCTCCTTCTGGTATGTTATTAATTTATTTATTTTTGTGTATGCTTTGTTTTATCTAGTTCGACATATTTGTTGCGAACAACCGTGAATTTAGTATATGCAGCACTGCATTTATTTTTGTATGTGAACTCCACTGTATGTATGTGTGAACTGCATAGTTGTTTTATTCAAGTTTTTTGTACAATGCATTATTTTTTATTTTGAGTTTATGGTTGGAGCACTGCATTTATATGTCTAATTGTACTGCATTTGTTCTTTTTGTGCAATTTTTAACGAGCATAGTCAAACTTTATTTTTGACGCAGTATTTGTTTTCCATGCTGGGGCGCCTGGGTTTGAGGAGGTTACTCAATTGATTGACCATTATTCTGCAGAGGGTAATGTTGGTGTGAGTTTTGATCAGAGACGTCGTGTCTTGTCTGAAACACAGTCGCAGTCTGTTGATGGTACATAGGAAGTTACACAGGATTGGATGGTCCCGGAACAGGTTCGTCAATATGAGTTGAAGCAAAGAAAGAAGAAGTTGAGGTTTGAAATTGAGTCAAAAGAGTTTGCTGAGAAGGAGAAGCGGAGAAGATCTGGAGATGGTGGCAAGGGTGGTAAATTTGGCAAGGTGAAGAAGAGGTTGAGTACTGTTGCTGAGGAAGGTGGTACACCTCGGCGGAGTCCACGTGTTGCTGGAATGAAGAAGAATCTTGGCAAGAGAACCGCTGAAGCTGGTGGAAGTGATGATCCTCAGCGCAAACGACTACATGTCACTGAAGGTCCCAATTCTGATGACGACGACTTTTTGCTTGCTGATTATGTGAAGGGTGTTCATCCTTCTAGACGCAAAGACTGTGGTTCATCTAAGAGTGTACCCAAGCGTGCCCATGATGATGTCGACGAAGATGTTGGTGGTGATTCTGGCGAGGAGGTGGATGCTGCTCCAAAGGTTTGTTGAAGTGCACTGCATTTGTTTCCTTCATTTGTTATTCTTTATGTATTTTCTATGTCTCTTTTTTTATGCCTAATCTTTTAATGTGGACTGCATTTCCCTTTACACAGAGGAAGAAGTCTAGTAAGAGCAATGCAACTGAAGATTATGGTGAGGGAGATGATTCTCGATTTAACAAGACCGTGCGTTTGTCGCTTCCCACTGTTTGCAAGGTTGCTTCTTTGTTGAAAGAGGCGCATTGCAGCCGTGTTAGGGATGCTGGATTTGGTGTTGTCTTTGATCTGTCAGTAAAGAAAAATGTGTCGTGCATTCTTATGTGCTATCTGATGGGAGTGATTGACCCTGCCACCATGTTAATTGATTTTGGGAATGGCAGGGTTCTTCGAATCAATCATGATGCAGTTCATCACATTTTTTATTTACCTATGGGATGTCACACTGCACCCATGCTCGCTTCCAGCCGGTCATGATGAATCGTTGACGCCCTCGTGGATGAGCTTGGATTTGACCGCTCAAAAGTATAGGTGTCAAGGACTTTCTTGAGAAGTTGAAGGTGTTGGTGGAGGAAGATGATTATGTGAGTGTTGACCTTCTTTGTGAAGGTGTTCTTCCTGATACTTTACCAGAATTTGCTGTGCCCGGGGCCTGCAGTTCGTTTGGGTAGAGTTGTTGCGATGGTAGAGAACATGGATTATGCGGCTATGGCTCAGATGGACTTTTGTCAGCTTGTTGTTGATGAGTTGTAGGCAGCTGTGGTTAGGTGGCAATCAGAAGGCAGCAAGCAGAATTGTGCAGAGGGTTGTGCCATTGTCCCCCTGATTATGTATCTTGACTGCTTGAAGCTTCGCAAATTTTCAAACATGCACACGTTGACGCCACGAGCGTCATACCTGATGACCAAGGACCTGATGAAGTTGAACAATGAGGATGTGCTTGTGAAGGGAAAGATTTACTTGGAAAGTTACAAATTTGGGAAGCTGCCGGTTAGTGCACCTGATTTTTTAATATCAGATTTTTTTTAAATATGCAGCCATTATAAATGTGAACTTTTCTAGTACTCACATGTGTACTTCTCTTTGCGTGTTGTCTTTTTTTGTAGTGGAAGGCGTCAGGTGATATTGTGTACAACTGTTCTGTTGCGGTTGTACATGGCAGCTCTGATGCGGGGCCTAGCACTCATGCTAGGTTTTATGAGCCTATCTGTAGTCAGCTTCCTGCCTGTGATGATGAGGTGCCGCATACTCGTGGTTTCATGCCTCGACAGATGTTTGATAATACAAGCTCTTACAAACAGACATTTGTTGGCGGCAAAAAACATGAGGAGATTGATGAGCTTCTTCTGAAGGTTTTGAAGCTGACTGAAGATTTGCCAACCTCTGGTGACAGGTTGAGGACAGTTGCTGGTTTTTTCCCTGTTGGCCATGGCCCACGAGATGAAGATATTGTTGCTGCTCACAATTTTGATTGTGGTGTGATTCAAATCCTGAAGATTGTAGTGACAAATGTCCGTTCTTCGTATGCTCAATTGAGACATTCACAAGAAGAAAAATGTGGTCGGTATGAGAAGGATGCTGGGCATATTGTGGACGAAATGATCCGTCAGACATCCGGGCGTTAAGCGATAATGTATGTTCTAGGTTTTTTGTGGCTTTGAACCTCTTTTTTGTGTATTATGTTGACTGCTCCTCACTATTTTTTGTTTTTTTTTGTTATAGACTGGAGTGGAATCTTCTGGTGTCGATAGAACTAGAGACGATGGAGTTGGTCAGATATAAATACTCCTGCCATGTCTGTTACCATGCTTCCCTTTTTTCTTTGAACTTGCATTTTGTTTGCTTCCCATATTTTTTTGTGTAATTCTCTGTTGTGAAGTGTGTACTGCTTGTGCATAGTTGAAGTTTTTTCTTTTTCAGTCGGTACCATCTTATTTCTCGTTTTTGGTTTGTTCTATGCCCGTAGACTGGTGTTGCTGCTCGTGATGTGCACAAAGAGACCTACGATGGCTATGGGAAGGATGAGGTCCTGGCTGATGCAGCGTCCCCTCTGGATGTTGTAGCTGATAAGGTATAGTTGTATTACTTGTTCTGTTAGTGGGTTGTAATCTAATTTTTTGTTGTCTGTTATAAACTTGATTTACGCTGTTATGTTCATCCATATGCATTTTCATTTTGCGTATGTTAGCCGCAATAGTTTTACATGTGTGATCTTCACTGTTTGACAGAAGTGAACTGCAGTTCTTTTGGCATGCGCGATCCATACTGATTTACATACGTGAGCTTCAGATTTAACATAATCGAATCTGCAGCGTTTGTCAAAGCGAATCGCAGCTTGTTTTTATTTATATGTGGGTTGCGGTTGTAGTTGTCTTTGACACACGTGTGTTGGTGTTGTTTTGCATATGTGGACTGTAGTTGTTATGTGTATGTTGCCAGCAGTCTTTTGACATAAGTGTGCTGTGTGTTGTTGTGTTAGTTATCTCCATGCTTATTTTTGTGTTACTGTGTGTTTTTTAAACTTTCCATAGGTTAGAGAACAAAACGTGGAAGTCCATGTTGATCTGAATCAGGGCAGTTGTGCTGTTGATGGCCGTGGTAGTGTTGATGCTTCTGTATCGGTTGCCGTTGAGTGTGTAGATCCTTTTGTAGCTCAAGGATCCCGTGATGCTGTTCCCACCAGTCGGCATGAAGATTCTGATGTTGGCATTGAAAAGCCACTTGAGAATGTTGCCCCTGCTGCTAGTGTTGTTGCTTCCCCTGTATGTCTGGTGTCCAATGATGTTCCGGAAGTATCGATAGTGGAGCCTCATGTAGTTGAAGTATCTAAGGACGCTGTTGTTGACCAGACTGTTGTAAATCGAGAGAATGTTGATGTTGCTGCAGAAGGAAAGTCCAGTGAGGTTGTGGTGGATTCGTCGCAACCTATGCAAGAAAATATTTTGCTCGGTTCTGAAGAACAGCAGCCTGAAGACTCTGACACTGAAGGCAAGAGATTTTTTTAACAGTGCAGTTTGATGTTTTTCTCATTCATGTTGTTTAATTACTATGGTATCTATATTAGATGTTTAATGATAAGTGAAACTTTGATCTTTTTTCTATGATTTTCAAAATAGCTAGCAGAATTCCCTTATCTTAATATTTAAACTTCATTGTTTGGATAAGTGAACTTCATCTTTTTATTACAGATGATGAACTTCTGTTAGACACCGTCGAGCATTGATCCAAATCTTACGAAAAGATACAATGAGTTGTACGCTGCATTACAAGGGCTCGGAAGGACAAGAAGAAGAAGTATGGTTTTTTAGAGATTGTTTTGTTCATATGTATTATCTATTTTTTGTATTTACCCCTTTTTATTTGTTGTTATTTTTCCTAGTATCTTATGTTTGAGTTTTTCATGAAAAATTCAGGGACATGATTGCTTTTAAAACTGAGATGGGTGATATTAGCATTGGTGAAGTTGGTCAATCCTTTTGGGATAAAGGGATGCTCACTACAAGGCTTGTAGATCTTGGGGTTTCTTTGCTGGTAGATAAGTTTTAGGGATCTTCGACAATAGTTTTCCCGTACCATATTTGTGTAAGAACGCAGAAATTTTTGTTTTATTTTTTGATTTTCTTTTCTGATTTCGTGCGATGACCTGTTTTGCTTATTTGATTTTTGGTTTTGTTTCGGCAGACAAATATTTGGAATGGTGGTACTGTAGGCAGGAGTGTTAAAATGATGTTCTCTTCAAAAGCCGAGGAGCGTGTTGATAAAAAGGATATGGTGAGAGACGTTTTTATGTGTATTTTGCCTGTTTTGTTTTTATAGCGTTCTGTTTTTTCTTCTTATAATAATTTTATTTATTTTTTCATGCTTCCAACAGGTCCTTTTTGCAACTTTTGATCCACCAGATACGAGGGATGGTGTTGGTCATTATTGTGTAGTTGCGTTAAATGTGAAAGAAAGGCGGTTTGAATTTCTTGACTCGCTCAACAAACCTGGCAGCCCTGATGCGGTCAGGGTTTTTAGGAGGATGGTTAAAAATATCAAGGGTGCATGGAAAGAAGGTATCTTGAGTTCTGATGAGCCGCTAAATCCTCCCACACTTGATGGATTTGTGTTGAAACATGTCATTGTCCCATTGCAGCCAAATGGGTGCGTTCTTTACAGCCCTTCTGTGTCATACCGTTCAAGTTTTTTTTTCACTTCATTTTTGTGAAACTGATGTTTTTTATTCTTTTTATTGCAGGCATGATTGTGGATTCTATATGTTTCAATTCATGCAGACATGGGATGGTGTTCGAGTTGCTAAGTTTGGGGTGGAGCACATTGGCTACATCAGAAAGGCCATGCTCTATAGCTGGCTAACATCGAGGAAGTGTTGCCTTGATTTAACATCACTTCTAATTTTTGCAGATAAAGGTTGTTTTATTGAACTTCTTTATCCTCGCTTTATTTTATTTTTGTCTGTTGCTTGGTTCCGCTTCTTTATGGGCAAGTGGGCTACATTTTTCTTTATATGTGGGCTGCATTGCTGTATACAAGTGTGGGCTGCATTTTTCTTTATATGTGGGCTGCATTGCTGTATACAAGTGTCGGCTGCATTGATGCAGAGAAGTGGGCTGCATTCTTCTTTATATGTGGGCTGCATTGATGTATACAAGTGTGAGCTGCATTGATGCAGAGAAGTGGGCTACATTGTTCTTTATATGTGGGCTGCATTTATGTAGAGAAGTGTGTTGCATTGCTGTAGAAAAGTGGGCTGCATTGATGTATACAAGAGTGGGCTGCATTCTATTTTTTCTATATACATGTTTTTTGGTTTTTGTGTTTTGTATTGAGTGCTTCCATGTTTTTTCTGCACGTTTTTAGGTTTTGATTGGGTGCTTCATGAAGGTTGTACGTCACTGTTTGAGTCCCAGGGTTCTGATGTTGTTATGGAGGATTGTGTCATTGAAATCTCTCCAGATAATTCTGGTTTGAACACAAATGTGGCGTCTGGACCTGATGGTGGAAGTGTCTCTCGACCTAGCTCTCCACATGATGTATATGATGTTGATGATGATGATTTTGTTACACCGTGTGCATGTGTCACTAGGACTAGGAGTGCAGCAATTAATCGTCCTCCTTTGGATGAGGTTGAAGTATTTTCGAACAAGAGGGCAGGTGAGAGGGCTTTTAAGTTGAGATGCTCTATAGAGAAATTGAAGCCTCCGAGGTTCAGATACATTGATGAGCCGATTAAAATAAAGGATCTTGTTCTCAGCAAAGATTTTGTAACCAAATACCGCGAGTAAGTTTTATGTGATGTGTCTGCCCTTTCATGCTTTCTGTGTGTTTTGATTTTAATTCTAATTTTATTGATCCCATCTGTGTATGTTTACTGCAGGAACGCGTTCTTTATGGTGCATGGTCCTTTTGGTGATGTCGATACTTACAATATCGACTATATCTATGATACATTTGGCAAAGGAGCTTTAATGGATTCATATATCATGGATTTTGTCATCAAGTACTGGAAGCAAGACCCTGAATTGGGTTTAGCTTATCAATCCGGTGAACGTGTGCTACTTTCACCTTTATTTATCACGGTAAACATTTGTTGTCATTCTTTCCTACTGCACTGGCTTTTTCATGTCCATGCCTGCTTGCAATGTTTATTCTTTTTTTCATGTCCTTTTTTTTGTTCTTTTTTGTGTGCAGTACGTTCTTCAAATGGAAACCTCTGTGGCGAGAGATAATGACGGAAATCCTGTGTTGCCAGTTGTGCATAGCTCGTTTGTTTTAGAAGATGCAGTTAAGGAGTTCAAATTTTTTGTGAGCGGCGGCGCAAACCTGTTGGACACAAAACTGGTAAGTTCATTGTTTTTTGTCATTTATTTTTCCTGGTTTGTTGCATTTCTTTTTATAGTTATTTTTGTAACAGTGGCCCTGGTGGTACGTGTCGAAAGAACTTCTCATTTCATTTTTTTATGCGAACAGATTATGATGCCGCGATTCAAGGATGGTCATTATTCCTTATACATGATTAACCAGCATCGCCAGACCCTTGATATCCATGACAGTAGGAAGTACACTAGCCATGTTGATGTCACGACAAGGTGGCGCAGGACTGACTACCACGCAGATTGCACTGAAGTGGTATGTTATTTTTTCTTTGCCAAGCGTAAAGCTTTTTTTGTGTTTCTCCTACTGCATATTTTTATAAACTGCAATTGTTTATGTAGTGCACTTCAACATATGCGCGACAGAACTGCATTTTTCTCACGTGCACTTAAAAGAGGGATTGTTTAGACGTTTGAGAACAACTTTTTTTGTACGTTTAAATATCAACTTTTGATCCGTGATGTGTGTTAATCTTACCTTGTGCTTTTTTTTTGCAGATGGGGAGGATGACTCAGCTGCTGAAGGTGATTTATGGTGAAAAAATGTATAAATCGAGGAACCACCCTGACTGGGTTAAATTGGCAGAGAAGCCATCTTACCCGGCCGTGCCAACGCAGGGAGCAAATGACTGCGGAATCTATGTTCTGAGGATGACGTAGTTGTATGACGGCCAACGTCTAGTTGAGAAAATTTTGAAATCCGACGTAACAGCTTCTCTGTTTTCTTTTCACATTTTTGTTCTTTATGACGACCTTTTTTTTAATCACTTGTCTGCATTTGTTTTCTTTTTTTCAGCCTGCTGCTGAAGATTGGAAGGCGGAGTACATGTTCCAGCTGCTGTTCAATCCTTTGAACATGTTGTGTTATGAACACATGTCGCCTAAGTTACGTGAACTGATTGCGGACCTCGGGCTCACTTCCCTGTCGCAATCGCAAACGCAGTCGCAGACGCAGTAACAGTCATTTGGGGCACTGTTTTCTACTGGGTGCGAAAGGCTGTGCATGGACAATAGCTAGGGTTTGATGATGTGTTTGTGTGTGCTGACTAAGGTAGATAATGTATGAAAAAGACTTTTTATTCTGTCGTTGTGTTTCTTCTTGTTCTTTTTATGCAGCAGTGTATGTGGATGAATTTGTATATGTATGTGTATTTTATATCAATAACTCATACAATATATAAGTGTATAATTTTATTTTTTGTTGACGACCACGGTCTATGCGAACTGGCATTTTGTCACGCTTATATGTATGATATGTGTTCGATAAACTGTATCGCATTTGATGCCGAACTTCTTTGTCCAATATAAGAGCACTACATTTTTTTGTCTTTCAAGCAAAGTGTTGCACGTCTGTGCATGCCGAAGCTGCATTGCTTTTATGATACCGAACTGCTTTTTTTTCCAAAACAAAAACGCATTGCTTTTTGCCTGTAGTTGCGTTTTGTAGTTGGTTTTTTATTGTTTGTACGTTAAGGTACATGGTGGGGGGGTTGCCCCCACCCCCAATTTTTTGGTTGTCTATATATTTTTGTATTGTTCTTGTACGCACTACATGCGTTAGCGGGAGGCCGAGCAGGGGGTGGGGAGAGGGGGTCATGACCCCCCCTCCACATCCCCCTGCGAGGCCGAGCCTGGAACGAGCCGGAGCAGGCGGCGACGCGGCTTGCCGCGGCGCCGCATGCGTAGGCGAGTCCGTCATACCCCGTCGCCCCCCTCTCTATCTTAGGGGTGTGGCTCCGGGGGTTTTGCGCGCGTCCCCATTGATGGAAAAACAGAATGTCCGCACTGCGCCTGTTAACCAAGCGCACTGCGTGCGTTAGCGTGAGGCTGAGCAGGGGGTGGGGAGGGGGGTCGTGACCCCCTCCACATCCCCCTGCGAGGCCGAGCCTGGAATGAGCCGGAGCTGGCGGCTACGCGGCTTGCCGCGGCGCCGCATGCATAGGCGAGACCGTCATACCCCGTCGCCCCCCTGTCTATCTTAGGGGTGTGGCTCCGGGGGTTTTGCGCGCGTCCCCTTTGATGGAAAAACAGAATGTCCGCACTGTGCCTGTCAACCAAGCGCATTGCGTGCGTTAGCGCGAGGCCGAGCAGGGGGTGGGGAAGGGGGGTCGTGACCCCCCCCCTCCACATCCTTCGCGAGGCCGAGCTCGAATGAGCCGGAGCTGGCGGCTACACGGCTTGCCGCGGCGCCGCATGCGTAGGCGAGACCGTCATACCCCGCCGCCCCGCTGTCTATCTTAGGGGTGTGGCTCGGGTTTTGCGCGCGTCCCCTTTGATGGAAAAACAGAATGTCCGCCTTGTGCTGTCAACCAACGCATTGCGTGCGTTAAGCGAGGTCGAGCGGGGGTGGGGAAGGGGTCGGACCCCCTCCCTCCACATCCCCGCGAGGCCGAGCTCGAACGAAGCCGAGCAGCGGCGACGCGGCTTGCCGCGGCGCCGCATGCGTAGACGAGTCCGTCATACCCCGTCGCCCCCCTGTCTATCTTAGGGGTGTGGCTCCGGGGATTTTGCGCGCGTCCCCTTTGATGGAAAAACAGAATGTCCACATCGCGCTGTCAACCAAGCGCCTCAAGGCGCGTGCGCGAGCGAGCCCGAGGTGGGGGGGGGGTGACGTGACCCTCCACATCCTCGCGAGGCCGAGCTCGAACGAGCCGGGCAGCGGCGACGCTGCTTGCCGCGGTGCCGCATGCGTAGGCGAAGTCATCATCCCCGTCGCCCCCCTGTCTATCTTAGGGGTGTGGCTCCGGGGGTTTTGCGCGCGTCCCCTTTGATGGAAAAACAAGAATGATGTCATTTGTACTGTTTGCACCAACGTTGAGTACTTCACTTCGTGTAGCAAGTGTATGTGTTGGGGCCCTTGTCGTTCTTCATTTATGCATGTACTGCACTTCATGCATACACTTGTTGAACTGCCTTATGTTCGTTCTGTGGACTGTATTCACGTTTGTTTAGAAAGGTATACGGATTATATATTTTTAGATATATCAATACTAATTTTTACGATTGTGAACTGCATTAATCTTTTTCTTTTTTATGTCCAAGTTTGTAGTCAGATTACCTAATTTTTTTTGTTTAGTGTTGGTTTTGAATATGTTTTGTTTGTGAATAGTATGTTTTGGTATCACTCATTAAATTTTTCAAAGTTGTGTAGATACTTGTTCTAATGCAAATTAATTTCTGCGAAAGCAATTGATCACAAGCAAACTGACATTGTTTTTATAAAAGAAATGTTCGATATGAAGCAACAGACATTATCAAAATCTTGCATACATGAAACAAAGAACAACACAACGCCTAAAGTAAAGTGAAACTAAACACAGCCCTGATTTTTTCTAGTTGTTGTATTGGATTACAGCCTTGTTCTTCTTCTTCTTTTCTTATTTGTCTCTTTTTGCCCTGTCCAGTCCCATTATGACATCGTAGATGATTCTCCATGACTCATATGTTGCAAATGCATCTATTGCTGCATACTTGATAAGCTTTTCTGGCAGCGGACAAAATCCCCACAGAGTATGGTCCTCCTTGCGGTTAATTTTTTTCTTCATGTCATGGTAGTGAATGTCTACCTTCCTGCCAGCAACATCAGCCAAAGAGTGAAACTTCTTTTTATTGTATGGGTCTCTCCATTCCACCTGAATATCAATGTAGTTGTCGGAGTTGATCTCCAAACCAGATACCTTCAGCTTGCTTTTGTCTCCTTCAATAGCGAATCCGACGAAGGTGTACTCATCATTCATCAGGAATTTGTCTAGTTCCATTGGCCTGCAATATATTTGTATAGAGTGAATATAGTTTATTTCTTTAGAACTAGCAAAGTTTTTTTGTGTTTTTCTGAAACTGAACTGCAATATGAATATCTGAATCTGTTACATTGAGCAGTTGATAATACTTTGTTCAACATAACTAGTAAATCTGATAATAGATTGCATAAACAATGCATGTTTTGTGTATGCTTGTATTCTTGAACCTAATTTCATACATGTTTTGTATGGTAATGTTGCAGTGAAGAAAATATAATTAAACTGCGTGTATTGCTAGATAATATAATTCAAGAATTGAACACACGAGTGACATACATGGAGCCAGATCAAAACTGTCAATAAATTCATATGCCATGCTTTTTCAAGAATGAGAACCAAAGGTTAAATATTATGGAAATTGCAGTGAAGAAAATTTAAAATCAATATTGACAAGCAATAGTTATTCTTACATCTTTAGCTGCGGATATGTGGTAGACAAGGCATTCTTTTTATGTATGCGATAGTCTGTAGCACCGTTGCTGCCGTGGCTTCTCGTAGTGTGTGTACTCGACATCAACGCCGACTAGTTTGACGGGCATTCCGCCGAGCTTCCTCCTGAACGTGGACAGCATCTTGTCCACGTCTTTGCCCTTGCTTGTGCAAAGGACGTGGAGCCTGTGATTGCCGTGGAGGTGGACGTTGTGGAGCTCCCTGGTGTACTTGTGGCGCTGCTTGTACAGAGGTGCATCCGCCATGATTCTCCTCTGCTCTCTGGTGTTTGTTATAGAGAGAGAGGTTAGTGAAAGGAAGAGCGGAGAAGAAAATGCAATGGGGTTTTTTGGGGGGACGAAGTAGTTGTGTTTTCTCCTCTGCTCTCCTCTGCTCTCCTTGACAGGACGTGGAGAGGTGGAGCGGGCGGTAGCGTGGTGGGGCTCTGTTTTAAGTTATGTGGCAACCGCCAATGTGTTCTCGCTATGAGGAGGCTCTTGTTAGTGCGTTGAAATCCAAACGTCGTTGCCTCTTTTTTCGTGATTATATCAATGTATTGACGAATCGTCGTAAAATGTGATGATTGTGTTTTCGGTCAATTGTCCAAGTCGATGCACTTATTTTCTATCGAAACGAATCTGCTCAGTCCACGTAGTGTACTTTGATATGATTCACACAGATGTACTTTTTTTTTCTTCTCTTGATGGTGTTCTTTCTTTTCTTCTCTTGATTTTTGTGGTAATACAGCGTTTGTGTGGATGGAGGGTAGTGTGGCTAGGGGTGTTAGAGTGCTTTGGTTAAGTAACAGGGCTGCATTCTTATTTCAGCCATACTTCATTGCAGAGTGAAGATAACTGCAATTCAGAAGAAAAATATAATACTTTGTGCTTCCACGTGGAGAACTTCATTGTTGTACGTCGCTGACTGCATCTGTACGTTGACATCGGGCTTCCTGCGTTTTATTTATTAATATTCTTACAGTGCCGACGCACATTTTATTTTGTTTGTTGTTATTCATTTAAAAAATGTTGGTCATTTTACTTTTTGATGTTTTATTTTTGAACGTATTGTTTTTTCTTAGTGGGCTTTGTTGGGCCTGTGTTCGGCTAGTTTAGAGACGCAATTGGGCCCAAGTCGGCTCTCGAAACGCAGCTTAGGTCCTGTTTACTGTGTGTGCGTCCTAATGTTTAGTCCCACCTCGCCGCGGAAGGCGCGCCCGACCTATTTATAAGGGCTGGCGAGGCATACTGGTCGAACTCCTCCGTATACTTATCTGGGCACTTATACACGGCGCTCGCAGTTGTATGCCCTATGACCTGTGAGCCCATGTGCAACCGGCCCCATGCACTGTGACTCAGAACGACTCCCCTTCTGTGGGTCCAGACCTATTACGAGACTGGCTGGGGCCGGTAGCACCTGGGTGGTCAATTTTTTTCTTTTTATTTTTCTATTTAGGTGTTTTTTTCAATGTCGGGGGTGTGCACTGCATTGATCAGGGTTCTGTACTGCATGTGTACGCATTGCGTACTGCATGAACAGTTGCCATTTTTTTTGTTTCCATCTTTTTTCTATTATGTAATCTTTTTTCCCTATGCATGGGAGTGCACTGCTTAGTAATCATACGGGTAATGCGTTGATTATGGTTCTGTATTGCACGTTCATATATTTCTGTACTTCATTGATTATTTATGTGTTTGCGTTTTTCTTTTTCTGGTTTTGCTCTTATGTATTCTTTTTTCAAATTTATGTTCGTGTACTGCTTTGTTGGGTATGTTAAGACTTCATTCGACAAATTTTGTACTGCATTCGTGCACAACTTGCACTGCATGCGTCCTGTTTGCATTCTGTATGACAATTTCATCACCAGCAAACTAAGTTGAACATAAAGCAAACTAACATAATCAGAGTTCATCATTACAGGCGATTGTGCATGGCAAGCAAACTAGGTTCAGCACACAAGCAAACTAATGATACATAAGCAAACAACACAAAGCAAATTTGATGATAATTCTAAAAGAATGCTAGCATTGTTGGCTCCTGGCCGGCACCATCTTCTTCTTCACCAGTCAGGCTCTCCCCATACCCAGCTGCTCCTGGCGCGCTTCTTGGGGGGCTCCTCCTTCTCCAGCTTTGCACGGCGAAGGCCGTCCTGGGTGAGGGTGATGCGGTTCCATATCTCGTACGCTGCGTAGGAGTCCTTTGCCGCGTACTCGATGTGCCTCCTGGACAGAGGCAGGGTGGTCCAGCGCTGGTGCTCGTCGTCGGTGATCTTCTTCTTCATGTTGTTGTAGTAGTCGTCGATGAGCACGCCGGAGACGTCTCCGAGGGAGTCCAACGGCTTGGTTGCCTCGGGCACCCTCCACTCCTTCTGGATGTCGACGAAGTTGGCGACCTCCAGATTGACGCGCTGCAGCCTGGTTTTGTCACCGTCGATGGAGAAGCCTGCAAAGGTGTACCTGGGTCGGCGAGGAAGCTGTCGAAGATGGTGCACCTTTCAGTGTCGCTCATTTGGAAGAGCAGCACCGGGTGATTCTTGCCGATGGAGAGCTGGCAGAGGGCGGGTTTCTTCATCGCTTCAGGGTCGTTGTCGTACTCAAGATCAATGTCGACGATCTTGTGGCGCTGGAGGCTGAGGTGGCGCTCATACTGCGCGAGGGTGATCGCCATCTGCTTCTTGTCGTTGGTGTGGATGACGTGCAACTTGGTGTTGCCGTGCGCCTCCACGGCGTTGTTGCCCTTGTACTGTCGGTGAACGTCATCGCCGGTGGCAGGGCTTGGTCCTTTTGCGTTGCTACGGGGCGATTTGGTGGGAGCGCAATGGATACTTGTGTTGTTGTGGATGAGAAGGCCTTTGGCAGGGGTCTGAATTTAAGGGGAAGGGCGCGGGGTGGGATGGCCTCGTCGGATGAACTGCACGATCACGCTGATGATGCGGTTGTGCAGATCGTGGGTTGTTTTTGCATCTGTGACCGTGGGCTTGTGGCGATGGAACTGCTCCGATTGGGTGGTTGTATGCGAACGTGGGTTTTTTTTAAGGTGGGTTTGTTTTATTTTTTATCAGCACATTTTTTTAACCACCACTTTTTTCAATGCGAACGGGCATTTTGTCATGTTTTATACATGCAATCCTGTGCGATAATCAACTGCATTCGTATATAGTCCTGCACTGCATCTTCTAGAATACAGTACTGCACTTGTGTATACATGTGCGTACTTCACTGTTTTTTGAGTTTATTTATTCGTGTAGGGTAATCGGGAACTGGATTGCCATACCGCACTGCATCGTGTAACATAATGCACTGCATTTTTTTACAGCCACGTACTGCATCTTGTTTTTGCTTGTACTTACTGCAGTCCCTGGTACGGGAGGGGTAGGGAAAGGGGGGGTGCCCCCCTTTTTTTAACTTATTGTTTTTTCTTAGTCGGCCTTGTTGGGTCTGTGTTCGGCTAGTTTAGAGATGCAATTGGGCCCAAGTCGGCCTGTGAGCACGGCTTGGTTCCCGTTTCGCTGTGTGTGCGTCCTAATGTTTAGTCCCACCTCGCCCGCGGAAGGCGCGCCCGACCTGTTTATAAGGGCTGGCGAGGCATACTGGTCGAACTCCTCCGTATACTTATCTGGGCTCTTATACACGGCGCTCGCAGCTATATGCCCTATGACCTGTGGGCCCATGTGCAACCGGCCCCATGCACTGTGACTCAGAACAACTCCCCTTCTATGGGTGCAGACCTATTACGAGACTGGCTGGGGCCGGTAGCACCTGGGTGGTCAATTTTTTTTGTTTGTAAACTTTTCAACGTTGGGGCGTGCACTGTTTTTTTTAGTAAATCATGCGTGCACTGCATTGATTTAGTTTCAGTACTGCATGTGCACGCATACCGTACTGCACATTTTCTGCGCTACATTTTTGTGCACTGCATTGGTATCATTTTTCTTTATTGTTTTTCCTCTTTCGTATTCTTTTTTCTTAGTGTACGGGTGTGCACTGCTTTTGTGCCCCTATGCGCAGTGCATGCGTCATAGTTCTCTGTTGCAGGTGTACACATTTTTGCACTGCGTGCATCCTTCTTTGTGCCAAAAAGCATGTACTGCACTTCATGCACACATATAGTGAACTTCCTGATACGAATTTGGAGAACTGCACACATAAAATGGTTTGTGGATTATAATTTTTTAGAGTATTATTTTTTAATGATCTGCGGTTTTGTTCGTGGGAATTGCTGCAGTCAAAGTACACCTTCTTTTTTCGTTCCTCTTTCTTTGGTAACGTAAGCCTTTATTGATTGTCCTTTATTCTTGGGAACATAATTTCCATTAAGTCCCCTTTAATTTTCAGTTTTGACCTTTTTGCATTCATCTTATATAAATGAAGGCTAACTTATACCCTTCCTTTGCATTTCATTTTCTCCTCTAGCCGCAAGTTCTCTCCTTTCTCCAGCCTATTATTATTTTTTTGCTTTTCTAAGTTTTTGTTGCGATGGCTCCAGGCCCCTATGCGTATCTCTTCTGCTGCGGCCATGGTTGTGGTGTGCCGACGCACTGCAATTGTTCAGCTTGCTCGCAGGCCCGTCGCGCTCGTCGTGGTGGGAAGGTATTGTGCCGAACTGGGCGAGCCGAGCTGCTTGCATATGGTACAGTATTCACGGAAGGATTGGATATGGGCCAGATCAACGTTTTTGCGTTCTATGCTGCCCTGATCCGGCGTGGCCTTGGCTGCACGAGTCCTTTTGTCCATCAGCTTACGCCAAAAGATGTGGAGACTCACTACAAGATGGTATGTTTCGTTAGATATGATTTTTTTTCTTTGTGTTTTTTTTGTATAATTCCATTGCATTCTGAACTTGTAGTATGTTAGGAACGCAATTTTTTCTTTGTTTTTTGAAGTGTACTGCAATGTGTTCTTATTTTCTTGTTTTTTTGCTTGTGTGCATGTAGCTTATGTTTTAGTTTACAGGTTACAATATGTGAACTGCTTATATATTAGCTGAGCACTTCATATTTCTACATTTTTTCCAATTTGTATGGTGTGTACTACATGTAGCTAGTCTGCAGTACTGCATTATAGTTCTAAGCGAACTGCATATTTGCAAGTTCCATACTGCATATTGAAACGTTTTATATGTACTGCTTGTTGGACTGTTGTGCACTTCATCTATCTCTGTTCACAATATGAGAATCGTACTGCTAGTTTCGTTCTCAAACAGTTTTATTATTTCTTACATAAAATTCCTCAACGAGCTGTTAGGTATGTGCGGCTCAAGAAGAAAGGAATTCTTCAAGTTGTTCTTGGTAATGGATACCTTAACCCAGCCAAGTACAGTGTAGGCGTTGACGGGCGGCTGTGTCTGCACAAAGGGTGGAAGGAATTTGTCATTGATAGTGGCCTGAAGTCTGAGCAAGTTGTTGTCCTCAACTTCTTTGAACTCGAGGATCGTACTGTTAGAATCACGTTTGACGTGATTGGCTAAGGTTATGAGGTTGATTTGTAATAACTACTTTTGCATGTTGAACGCTTCATCTATTTGATGTGTTTTGTAATAAGCACTTTTGTGATCTGAACCGCTTCAATTATTATTCAACGGGAAATTTGTGTTTGCATGGTTACAATATGTGAACTGCTTATATGTCAGCTGAGCACTACATGTTTCCACATTTTTCCCAATTTGCATGGTGTGTACTACATGTAGTTAGTCTATAGTACTGCATGATAGTTTGAAGCGTACTGCATATTTGCAAGTTCCATACTGCATATTGAAATGCGTTTTATATGTACTGCTTGTTGGACTGCAGCGATCTAACAACATTTTTTACATGGTTTTTGAATCAAAATGTGTCAATGTTTTACTCAAGACTGCTATATATATGGTATACTCTATATAGCATTTTCTCCTTGCATGGTTTACACAAAATTTAAACTGATACATAAGTCATAGAGATAAGCAAATTGCTATGCTTACGATTAATTTATTGTCTGTTCATCTATTTGGTCGTTAACCTATTGCTTCTGCGCGGTGACTGGAGCGTGTCTAATGTCGCACTTTCTTTTGTTTTCCATGGCGGTGTTGTTGGTTCTTGTCTCTGCACCTTTGTGTTTGTAGCCCTCCCCGCGTCTTTGGTTGATGGTTGATCTTGTGTTTGAAACAGAGGTGGAAGAATTGTTTCTTTTTATAGCACCGGTTCGATGTGTTCAGTATTTTCTACTTGCTCGGCATTATTGTCATCTTTGGGATTTCTCTGCTTGCTTTAGTTTTGTCGCTTCTTCTTCTTCTTTGTTGAGCACGCCAACTTCCTCGATCAGTGCCCTCATACCGCATAACGCCTGTGGCACCAAATACGGACCTTGTTGCTCTGTTTGCAAGGTCCATTATTGTTTCATCGGCAATTTTCTCTGGCAAAAAGCGAGGTTCCATCCGGTGATGTTTGTTCGTAGTCTCTTCTGTCAAACGTTGCATCTGATCTTGCGTTACAGGTGTATCTTTTCTTGATGTACACCTGAGGAATGTTGAGTACTCTCAAATGAGAAAGCATGCATAAGACATGGACGCAAAAGAGGCATGCAGACAAACACATGATTTTTTTTGTTCTGTAAGTGAACTGCATGAAATTAGTAAACATATATTTTTTTCGTTATTTGTCCATTTTTTAAAGAAGTGAACTTCATTCAGTTTTGTGAATTACTCATGCATGTGTACTTTTAAAGTTCAGTAAGTGAGCTTTTCGTGCATGACTATGAGAATCTATAAAAAAAATTGCTAGGAGTCTCACCTGTGTGTGTCCAGAGTTTGCACTCACATTCGTAGACACCTTTCTCTTCATCGGCGGCCACTTGGAAATTATGCCTTGCCCAGTCAAATGCATCCGATCTGTTGTAGTGGTATACGAGATACTTTGTCGGGTTCTCGTGGCACCGCTCGCTCACGAATGCGATTACTACTGTAGAGTGTTTCTTTGAAATCTGCAAACACTGCCCTTTTATACACTTTTGATAGCTGAACTTCGAAGCCAAACTTTTTTTGTTGTTTTTACCTCTGACTGCATGATCACAAATGCACTGTTATGAACCAGAGAAATGAAAAAATTGTTTGTTTTTGTAGTCATATTTTTTTAGCAGTTTTTGATTGACATTTTGTTTACCTCATTTGCTACTGTCTCTGCGTGCTCGACGGCCTTCCTGGTCTGAATGCACTTGTCCACCTGCTAAGCAAACAGATGCAGATCATGCTTCTCCTTGACAAAATTTTTCTTCAGTATGCGGTTCATGCTCTCGCTTCTTTGTGTGGAAGTCATCCGAGCACAGAAAATTTACTTGTAGTAAGCTGAGATCCACTCGTGCCTGTCATCCCACAGCGAATTCATCACTTCGTCGTTTTGCAAGGTGTACCTCTGAATGAGGTTCTTCCATGCTCGTTCAAATTCTGACGGCATTAGTGGGGTGGTTCAACACTGCATTGAGTTCGTCCTTGAGCTTCTCGTGCGCCTTATACAGCAAGGCGAGGTGGTCCTTGTACTTCTTCATGATATGCCACCGACACAGCTTATGCAGAGTTTGTGGGAGGATAGTTTTTAATGCTGCCTTCATCAAAGAACACTGGTCTGAGAAGAGACAAACAGTGTTTTTTTTATTAATTTGTTTGCGTGTGTGCAAGATAGATGGAAGAAATATAAGTGCACAAAACAAAACGTAAGTATGCAGGTGTTTTTTATTTTTTGTACCTGTGAGCATGCAGATTGGCGGCTTGTTGTTCATACACCTCAGAAAGGTTTTGAAAACCCACTCAAATGATGGTATTGTTTCATCTCGCACGAGTGCAATAGCAAATATGGTGCTCTGTAGATGATGGTTCACCCCCACAAACACTCCCAATGCATGTGGAATTTGTTAGTTTTATACGTCGTGTCAAATGTAACGCAGCCTCCAAATCTTCATACGATCCTCTGCAACTTGCGTTAAGCCCAAAAGACGTTTCTTACGGTTATCGCATCAACGCATAATCATAGAAGAACTCTGGTTTAACTTTTGCATTTTCTCAAGAAATCCAAGTTTATTGACATCATCTTCGACTCTTCTCCGCAAACTTATGTTTCTGCATTTTCGAGAGACAATGCAAAGTTATCTCATCGAGCAGAGAATAATTACGATGTAATGCTCAAGAGATATGCTCATTACGTGCTTACTTGTTTACCCAATGCGCGCTAGTATGTCCTATGTATCGGACCACGGACATACGCGACAGCGTCGACATCATCTGAGCATGTGTGTGGTTGTCCAGTTGCATGTCTTTCACTAACTGGTCTATCAAAGGATCGTCTTTTTTGTGCGATCGCATGTGCAAAAGCATCCCAGGGCTCATCTTGTGATTGTGGTTGAGTTGAACCATTTCTATCACAAATTTGCCATCCTTCCTTTTTTTTTACTCTAATCTTTGCATTGCAGCCAATCCTTTTTGGTGTCTTCTGACGTACCCGGTGATAATCTGACACGGTCTGCTTGTGCACCCCTTCTCTTGAGCAGACAATGTAGGCATTTGTCCTATGTTTTACCCTCTTGCGTATGCCAAACCCTGCACATCTTGCATAATTGTTGTAGAAGTCCCATGCCTTGTCGTACGTGGTGAACTTCATTCCAAAGACGCAGTACGAGGTTCAGTGACATGTTTTTATCCTGCATTAATTGCAATGCTCTATGAGATAATTTGTTTTGTTCTATTTTTTAAATACGAGGAGTGCATACGAGTTTAATAAAGCATTACAATGTTCCTAGCCAAACCTCACAAGAAATATTAGTGTGCACTGCAATGTTATCTGAATGGATTGCAACTATTTTTTCAGACCATAAACTTACATGTGTGTAGAGTCGTCGCCCGATGGTGTTTGCATTCACGGGTTGTATTGGACATGGCGGGTTATAGCAGATCTGTGTAGTTGAGGATCTCGCGGCTGCAACAGATGAGGAGGATTTGTACCGCTGTTTACTTTTGACCGAGGCACCGCAGGTGGTCGCAGTCGAGATTGATGCTGAGGGTCCGGTTGAGCTCATTTTTTCGGTCAAAGTAGCGGACGATGAGCTCGCTTTGGGGTGCGGCGGTGGGCGTGGTGGTAATCCAAAGTGTTGTGACGATGTCTCGGTGGATTGGTTTGAAAATTTTGGAGCAAAGGGCACATCATCATAGACATAATCATCATCTGCCGCAACATCGTGTTCAAGCTGCGTCATCATTGTGCTGCTCGGACATGCTTGTCCAAACGTAGTGAACTCGTGCTTATACTCGGGTTGAGAACTATTATTGGCTCATCTTCATCATCATCGCCTTCATCATCGCTTGGTGAGTGCTCTTCCCAGCATTTAATGTGACATCATCGTCACCTTCAACTACATCTTCTTCCTGGGAAAAATCTTCTTGTGGAGAGTACTGCACCCTGTTTGTCGTGGTGAAGAATCCATGAGGAATCTCAGGGGTAACCCAGCCAGTATCTCTTCCAGAAGAATATCCACTCTTCTGAAAGTTGTTGTTATCGCCTTTGCCAATTATGCGCCGCATTTTGTATCTATTTGAACGCCATTTCCTGCACACAAAATGATCGAGCTGCATTGTCGTTAAATGAATCAAATCATGCGAATCGCAATGTGTTCAAAATTGTACTGCCGAAGCATTGCAGGGTGACTGCATCACCCCGCAAGGTGAACTGAAGTAACCGCACTGCATCGTTATCCGTAATGAACCTATAGAAGCGTACTGCATTTCCCCCCACAACGAACTGAAGCAACCGCACTGCATAGGGTTTGTACTGCATAATCGCGCGTTGTACTGCTTGTACTGCTTTGTCTATGATAACTACACTGAGATGGTTGAGGAAGTGTACTGCTTACCTTGTGATTAGCAGAATAACTATTCTGCACACCACTTCAGCATCGCACGCCAATGTAAGCGCCTTTGCATCATTTTGACGACGAGCACCGCAATAGAGACTAGTGAACTTCTCGTCGGAAAAAAGCGCACGCTGCTTATTTTTTCTTGATCTTTTTTCGCTCTAATTTTTAACCATCTATCGGAATAGGCGTAATATACCATTGAAAAGCTATGGATTAGGCGCAACCGACATGTTGAACACTTTTCGAGATTCCACACGGTTTAAGAGCAGTTTTGAAAATAGTGCGGCGGATGACGAGTAGCAGCGAGCATTTTTTCGCGTTTTTTTCTAAACCGCTTGTCAGAGTGAAGCAAATGATATGCCGTTGGATAGATATCGTCGAGGCGCATCTTTTTCATATATAAATCTTTCTCTAATTCATTACGGTTTAAGAGCAGTTTCTAATTTACTAAACCGCGGAACTCTGTTTTTCAAGTTTTTCAAAAATTTTGGTACTGTTTTCGCTCCAGTTTTTGAACCATTTGTCGAAACGAGACGCGTGATACGCCGTTGGAAAGCTAAGAACGAGGCGCAACTTTCATATGTTGAAATAGTTTTCAGATTCCTTACGGTTTTAAGTTAATTTTGAAAATCATGCGGCGGACGATGATTGGCAGCGGCCGTTTTTCACGAAATTTTTGCAAACCGCTGGTCGGAATGATTCAAATGATATGCCCTTGGAAAGATATCGACGATACGCAACTCTTTCATGTAGAACACTCTCTCTAATTCTTTACGATTTAAGAGGAATTTCTAATTTACCAAAATGCGGACACTCTGTTTTCGGGACACCCAAATCGACGTGGATACTTCATCCGACTGAAAACCGCACGGCAACGGACGAAAAACCGCACTGCATCACATGGGTAAGAGAAATGCATGGTTTCTTTTTTGTGGGACGTAAATTTTTAAAGACGAAGAAGAAAACCGCACTGCTTTTAGACTGAAAACCGCACAGCATCAGACGGTCTAGAGGATTGCATGAATTTTTTTATGGACGTAAATTTTTGAAGATTAGAAAAAAAACCACACTGCTTTTAGACTGAAGCACTGCATGAGACAGGCTAGCGGACTGCATGATTTCTTTTTTGTGGGACGTAATTTTTCCCTAACGAGGTGGAGTGCACTTCATGTCAAGCGTTGGTGAACCGCAATACTACGAAAAGTGAACCGCCGCGACACTACAGAAAGTGAGCTTCAAAGCCACATCTATCTAATAAAGACACTCTGTTTCTTCCTTATTGAATGTCGTGAACCACAAGACTCCTCGAAGTGGGCTGCATCAACCATTTGCTCAGTACTGCCAAGCGAACATCTTCAGCCCAAAGCGACTTTACTTTTTTGTGATATGGGCTTCAACTTCTCTCAAAGTGCATTGCATTTGTTTGAATAATTTACACAAACAATAGAGGCAAAATTAACAAACTGCATATTCTCCATAGTGAGCTGCAAAAAACAATTTGCAAAAAAAGGCACGACGATGCTCGACAGTGATGTGTGGCGGAGCAAACTGCATGAAGTCAAGGAATGTTCTGCACGCGCCCGCTGAGTGGGCTGCAAGTAGGGATGGCTAGCGTCGGTGTACTGCACAACCCATGGTCATAACTGCAACCACTGTCGGTTGACACTTCATCGTGGACTTGTGGCCGAGCTGCACCTATCCATCACCATGGACTGCACACACGCACACACCACACTTCACGGACGTGTCGGCTGATCGTACGGAGGCGAGCTCACCCGAAGCAGCCCACACCACTACTGCACGACCGCACATTTGCAAATAAAGTACTGAACTATAGCCATCCATCCATCTGAGAAGGCAACAAACATGCATCCATCTGAGAACGCAACAGCCATCCATCTCAGCCTGCCGCACGCAAGTGATCTGTAGAAGTGGTTTTTCCGAGCTGCACGCACATTGCACGCGAGCTGCAGACGCAAGAAAGCTGAGGCGATCGGACGGAGGGGGCCATCGTGCCGTTTTGTGAATCAGCCGAGCAACAATTGAGACCAGCCGAGCTGCTCTAGATCACAACCCAACACCCAAACTGCATCTCCCTCCAGCATGATAGTAGTTTTCTAGTGCACTGCAGGGGAGGAGGAGGGAAACTCCGGGATTTTTGCCAGCGAGGGATGGATGTCTGTCGCCCTCATCATGCTGGAGTCGGAGGTAGTGCGCGGGGGGAACTGCTCGGGGATGAAGAAGAGGGCGGTACCGGATCCGCGACGGCGCAGGGCGGCTGGCTCGGGGACCAGTCACCAGTGATCGGATCCGCGACGGCGCAGGGCGGCTGGGTGGCGCGGCGGCCGGATCCGGTGCTGGTGGATCCCCAACGGCGCGGGGCGGCAGCCGCGCTGGGCACCTGGGAGGAGGGAGGTGGCTGGCTCAGGAGGTCACAGCCGGGGTAGGTGGCCGGACGGGGTTGGGAGGAGGTAGGTGGAGGAGGATCCCGCCGGATCCGGTGGCCACAAGGCGATGGTGGGAGGAGGGACCGCCGGATCCGGTGGCTACAGGTCCGGGGATTGGTGGCTGGACGTGCAGAGAGGGAGGATGGCTGGTTGGGAGGCGGCGGTGTGGGGAGAAGGTGGTTGTGGGGGGGTGATGGCCGGCGCGGTGGTGCGGGGAAGAAGGTGGGGGCGCCCCGCGCCGGGGGGTGATGGCCGCGGGCTTGCTGGGAGGCGACGGTGAGGGGAGAAGGTGGGGTGGGGGATCGGGGAGAAGGTGGGGAGTGGGGTGCGCGTGGGTGGAGGTGGGTGGGGTGGGCTGTTTGCTTTTGGTCTGTTCGGGGTGGGGCTTTTGGGTGGGCTTCGGATGTTAGCAGAATAAGCACTTTTGAGGTGCGGATAAGGTCTTAAGGGGTTATCATAATATCATAATAGATATATATATATATATATATATATATATATATATATATATATATATATATATATATATATATATATATATATATATATATATATATATATATATATAGACTAATCTATTAACTTAGTGCCAAGTGTCAGTTGCTGATTTTTGCCTGTTTTTGGTTTTCCAGGAAATTAGTTCCAACCAAAGTCCAAATGGCACGAAACTTTTTGAAGATTTTTTTTCTGGACATAAGAGACCCTAGAAGCTTCGGGGGAAGTTAGAAGGCGAAGGAAGTGGCCACGAGCCACCAGGACGCACCCAGGAAGTAGCCATGCCCTGGTGCCTCGTGGGCCCACCTTTGCTCCATTTAACCTAATTCCGCCTCTATAAATTCTCTAAAATCGGGAAACCAACAAAGAGCCACCCAAAACACTTTTTCACCACTGCAAACTTCTGTTCTCGCGAGATCCCATCTGGGGGCCTTTTCTGATACTCTGTTGGAGGGGGAATCGATCACGGAGGGCTTCAACATCAACCTTGCCGCCCCTCTGATGATGTCTGAGTAGTTTACCACAGACCCACGGGTCCATAGCTAGTAGCTAGATGGTTTCTTCTCTCTCTTTGATCTCCAATACAATGCTCTCCTTGATGTTCTTGGAGGTCTATTCGATGTAATCCTTTTTTGTGGTGTGTTTGTTGGGATCCGATGAACTGTGGGTTTATGAGCATATTATCCATGAATATTATCTGAGTCTTCTCTGAACTCTTTTATGCCTGATTATTATAGCTTTGCATTTCTCTCCGATCTATTGATTTGGTTTAGCCAACTAGATTGATTTATCTTGCAATTGGAGATGTGCTTTGTGATGGGTATGATCTTGCGGTGCTCAATCCCAGTGACAGAAGGGGACATGCACGTATTTTTATCGCTTCCATTAAGGATAAAATTATGGAGTTTATTCATATTGATTGAGTTTACTTTGTCTACATCATGTCATCTTACTTAAGGCATTACTCCGTTCTTTATGAACTTAATACTCTAGATGCATGTTGGATAGCAGCCGATGTGTGGAGTAATAGTAGTAGATGCATGCAGGAGTCGGTCTACTTGTCTCGGACATGATGCCTATATACATGATCATTGCCTTGGATATCATGATGATTACTCGCTTTTCTATCAATTTCCCAACAGTAATTTGTTTATCCACTGTATTCTATCTTCAAGAGAGAAGCCTCTAGTGAAAACTATAGCCCCCGGGTATATCTTTATCATATATTAAAAATCCAAAAATACATTGCTGCAATTTTATTTACTTTATTTTATTTTGTGTTTTTATTTATCTATCTATCACTACGAGATTTGATCCTTGCAATTAACCGCCAAGGGATTGACAACCCCATATTTGCGTTGGGTGCAAGTATTTGTTATTTTGTGTGTAGGTACTGCTAACGATGTGTTGCTTGGTTCTCCTACAGGATTGATAACCTTGGTTCTTAACTGAAGGAAATACTTATCTCTATTGTACTTCATCATACTCTCCTCATCAGGGAAATTCCAACGCATCTCACAAGTAGCAATGATGTTCTGGCTTCTGTCAACGCTCTCCCCCTTGACATTTCGATGGGGGTCCCCTTTATGGAAGTTGTTCAAGTTGATGATCTGCCTCGAAATCCATGCCATACAACCGCTCATACGAGCTCTCGCGGTCGGATGTAACACCGTCGTTTGTGCCATCTTCGCGGAAATGCCTCTTGTTGATTCCTCCTTTCTCCATTTACATTCCTTTGCATATTCCTACATGACTTCTTGCCTTTTTAGCCCATTTCCTGTGGAAACACAACAACATAGGATTTGTGGAATCCTTTGCATTCATTAGTCATTAGTGGCAATGTCGGAGCGAATATCTCTTTTCAAATGAAATATCTCGGTTTAAACTAAGGTAGATGAGGGTAAAAGTATCACACATCACTAGATTAACTTTCGGGGTGTGTGAGAGAGGAGACTTATAAAAATCTCTAGCCCCACACTAAACTACGTCAAATATGCGTGACCCCCTAGAAGATCATTCATCTTCATCTCCCTCTTGTGTACGTGACAGTTCACTATTATTGACTATGATGAAACTCAAAGAACTGTTAGCAGATCGTCAACAGCCTGAGTCGAACGGTTGTCAGAACTTTGTACAAAGCTACATCATGTCGTCAATGAACTGAACTGAACTGAAGCAACACTCGAGGGAAGCATAGCAAGAACATCAAACCCTGACATCCACATGTGATCAAGATAGAAACCTGCATCTACTCATAGAACCGCTCTGATACCATTGTTGTGAAACATAGTAGAAAACAAAAACATTGCCCCACGATCACTCAGGAACAATATGAAGATGCATAAACGGTTTGGATCACAATCGTTACCAACTCTGGAGTGCAACAGAAGTAGATGAATTGGTGTAGATCATACTTGGAGTCCTTCAAATTGTTGATGACGATCCCGAGAACCACCCTCGAATGACCCCTTGAACGGAAGATCGAAAGCATGACCTATCTACTTGGTTGAAAGCGTACGGTCTTCACGATCCGGCAAAGCTTCATCGTCTAGAGCTAATCGTCGCCGGAGAATTAGAGGAAAAAGATTAGAACCACACTGGGTTTCTAACTATGAGGATTAGAGGAAATAGGTCTAGCTCTAATTCACCAGCGAGGATTAGCTCCACGATCACCCAGGAACAATATGAAGATGCATAAACGGTTTGGATCACAATCATTACCAACTCCGGAGTGCAAAGGAAGTAGACGAATTGGTGTAGATCATACTTGGACTCCCTCAAACTGTTGATGACGATCCCGTGAACCACCCTCGAATGACCCCTTGAACGGAAGATCGAAAGCATGGCCTCTCTACTTGGTTGCAAGCATACGGTCTTCACGACCCGGCAGCGCGTCGTCGTCTAGATCTAATCATCGCCGAAGAATTAGAGGAAAAAGATTATAACCACAATGGGTTTCTAACTATGAGGATTAGAGGAACTAGGTCTAGCTCTAATTAGAACAACTAGGATCAACTAGAACTAGAACTAGATGAACTACAGGAGGCTCCAAAACTTATGTATCCCAAAGGGTAAAATCATGTAGTATATATAGGTTAGAGGGCAGATGAGGGGCTTCCACCAAGGAGGGAAAGCCCCTCCTTGGTGCGAAGGGAGGGGAGGAGGAATCCGGAGCTCCTATTGGACGCATTTTGCGTCAAACAGCCATGTGACGCACGCACACACCCCACGACTGGGCCGGCACAATAGTGGGCGCCAGAAGGAAGGCCTTTGCTTGCCGTCTGAGAACGCTGGCTATGTTGAAAGAAAGGAAGCACACAAAGTCCTGGCTAGGATTTGAATTTCGGACCTCCATCTTGTGTGCGAGAGGTAACAAACGTTACTGTAAAAATGGGAGCATGCTAGTATAAGAATTAATTCCAAAGCACAATCCGGACAACTATTTCCATTATTTTCAAACTTTATTTGGAAATTTTGATTCTTTTTAAAACAAACAATGTTTGAAAATCTGATAATTTATTCAACAACTTGGACAATTTTTCAAATTTTCAAAAAGAATAGAAACGTGAACATTTTTCAACAGAAAGCATTTTGAAATTCTAGAACATTTGATGAAAACGCGAACATTTGTTGAATTTTGAGAACAAAAATTTGATACTGGGAACAATTTTGAAAAGTGCAAACATTTTTAAAAAATTCCCGAACATTTTTTAAAAACTCAAATATTTATTGAATTTTGAGAACAAAATTCGATAATGGGGACTGTTTTTGAATTATTGAACATTTTTCAAATTCTCAAACATTTTTTAAAATTCCCGAACATATTTTGAAAACACGAACATCATTTGAAAACAGGGACAATTTTTAATATTCTAAACTTTGTTGTAAACATGAACATTTTTGAATTTATCAGAATTATTTTAAAACAGGAACATTTTTTGAATCACAAACATATCTTGAAATTTTAGAAAAAAATTCAAAATGGAGAACAATTATGAAAATCCCAACAAAATTGAAATGCGAACAAATTTTGAATACGTGACCAAAAATTTTGACACAAGAATTTTTTGAATTTGTGATCAAGTTTTGAATATAAGACCATTTTTTAAAATGCCGGTCATTATTTGAAAAGTTCTGATAAATTTGAACAAAAGCATTCTGAACAATTTCTCAAAACCAGGAACATTTCTTGAAATTCCTGAACAATTTTATAAAAATGCAAACCTTTTTTGAATATATGAACAATTTTTGAAAAAAGAGGACCATTTTTTTAAAATTTGAACTTTTTTAAAGCGCGAACATTTTTTTAAGTTTCTAAAGAATTTTCAAAGCATGAACTCTTTAAAAAAATAAAATTAAACTTGAAACATAAAAAAGAAATAAAAAATAAAAAAGAAACATAAAAGGAAAAGAGAAAGAAGAAAAATAAACAGAAAAACTAAAAAAGAAAAAAACCAAAACCGAAAAAGAAACAGGAAAACCGGTTCCCAAGACCCAAAAAACCGGCTGGGAAATTCTAGAAGGTTCCCAGAACGAGAAAACCCGGCTAGGATCTAGAAGGTTCCCAAAATCGAAAAACGCTCAAACATGTTAATGGGCCTGACCCAGGTTGTCGGTGTCAAAACCAGCGGATCTCAGGTAGGGGGTCCCGAACTGTGCGTCTAGGCGGATGGTAACAGGAGACAAGGGACACGATGTTTTACCTGTGTTCGGCCCTCTCGATGGAGGTAAAACCCTACTCCCGCTTGATTAATATTGATGATATGGGTAGTACAAGAGTAGATCTACCACGAGATCGAGAGGCTAAACCCTAGAAGCTAGCCTATGGTATGATTATTGTTCGCCCCATTTAACTAAAACCCTCCGTTTATATAGACACCAAGAGGGCTAGGGTTACAGAGTCGGTTACAATGGGAGGAGATCTACATATCCAGATCGCCAAGCTTGCCTTCCACGCCAAGGAAAGTCCCATCCGGACACGGACAAAGTCTTCAATCTTGTATCTTCATAGTCCGTAAGTCTGGCCAAAGGTTATAGTTCGATATCCGGACACCCCTAATCCGGACTCCTCAAGAGTCTCCCGAACCAGGCTTCAATGACGACGAGTCCGCGCTGCAGATTGTCTTCGGCATTGCAAGGCGGGTTCCTCCTCCGAATACTTCATAGAAGATTTTGAACACAAGGATAGTGTCCGTCTCGCAAAATAAGTTCCACACACCACCGTAGAGAATAATACTTACACAAATCCAATCTGCGACGATTCCGCAGCGTGACATCACACCACGGCCAAGCCTTTATTCAATCGTTTTCTCGTCCCACCTCAAGCGCTTAGCGGGCGGTTTCCTTGGCACGTCTTGTCGAAGCAAAGATCGTGTCCCCTTATTCCAGGATTCTCATCAATACGGGCATGGGTAACCCAATCGTGCCTGTTGGTATATTTCCTCAATCAAAGGCGAGTCCCAAACGGTCACGGGGAGGGTTCTTGGTATTCAATCTATTTATAAAGAGACCAAGGCTCTGCTCCTTTATTTTTAACTCAATCGAATCCATCTCTCGCCTCAAGTTCCAACACCCAAAGCTCCAGATTCAGCGCTTTGACCTTCGATGATAAACCGCCCGCCTTCAAGGTCGGTGGATGCCTTCCTCCGCTTACGGAAGAAGACGTGCTAAAGTCGAGAGATGCGGTATCTAACCGGCAAAATCTCGCATAGGTTGCCTGCTCAAGGGCAGGTTATTCCCACTCCCAAGCCTGGTGAGAGCGTGGTGTTCGCGTCTCACTTCCTTCGAGGCTAGGCTTCCGACGGACCCCTTCGTGAGGGGGCTCATGTTTTATTATGGGCTGGAATTTCACGACTTGGCTCGAGTCCATCCTCCACATCTCATCGCTCATCGTCAGGTGCAAAGCCTTCCTCCGCATTACTCCTCACTTCGGTTTGTGGCTTAAGACCTTCAAGGTAGAGCCAAGATGATCGAGGGCAAGACGCTGAGTGCGGAGGCACCGTTATAAGCAAGAATGTTGACGCCCATGGCCCGAGGGCTCTTTTCAAGAGGAGTTCAGCTTATGGCAACGAGAGTGGTTTTATATCACAGCTCCTGGGGCACCAAGTGGGTGGCGCCACCTGCCTTCGCCCGGTCCCCCACAACAGCTAGCGCCATGGGTCAATAAAGGGTTTAACTGGGGCCGCCCAAGGACGTGCCCTTGTTGCAGGCCGCATTCGAGATCTCCTAGAGAGAGACATCAATCTGGTCATGGTGACGCAGGTCATGTTGATTCGCCGCACCTTGCCTCGCAAACGCCGCCTCCTCCCGTGGGAGTTTAATCCGGAGGGACCACGAGCTCTCCAACATTTTACGGCGCGACGCCCATGGAGATGTACAAATTGTTCTTGGATCACAAGAAATGTGTCCAGACTCGACCGAGGACGCAGGTCCGAGCTGCAATCGCCTCGTATACTCAAGTAAGTAGTCATGTACCGGACACGCCATCCCAGATATTTATCATAAAATTGCCCTTAAAAGAGTTGTCCCTTAAACAGGTGGATAGCGACAACAAAGCTAATCAGTGTCCGCCCCCCCCGAGACCACGCCGGATCCCATGTTAACCAGATGTCGGAGGTTGCTCCTTTGGAAGAAGGCGAAGGGGGAACAAGGAAGCTACCGCCTCCCGAAGGAGGCTGTCAGAAAGGAGGAATCGAGAATCCCTCCATCCGGGGAAGAAGAGGAACGCTCAAGACCCGGAGACCATAGTCTCAAAGCGGGGAAGAAATCTTCGCCAGAGGGTCTCACGCCGGAGATGCCTCGGCAAGACTGTGCCCCTAAGGGATCAGCCTCCAAATGAGCCGTAAGTAGAGAGGGAGTTTAAAATAAGAGACATCCCTGTTCTATTTCTGGGGAAGATAACTGAATTTTTACCTTGTAGTTCGGATCTCAGCCCTTCTCAGCAGAGCTCATCTTCAGGGGATCTTCGTCCGGAGATGATGGAGAGCGGAACGCCTCCCCCTGCCGTACCGCCTTGCAAGGTGGGCGACCCTGAGGTGTAGTTACGGAGGGTTTCTCTGAATCCGGCAGGGCCGGAAAGCAGTCGTATGGCTACCCAAAGCCCTCCGCGTCCGGCTTCGAAAAAGGCCATCGGACGAGTCCGGCACCGTTCGTGCACGCCGAGGAGTCAAGGATCTGCCGAGCAAGCGCCTATCTCGTAAGAACACCGTGCATTGATGGGCATGGTGATTGAAAGGATTTCATCCGCGGAGAGCGGGTTGCACGAGGCCGTCGAGTTTATCGACAGTTTTGAGGTACGCGAAATGATGTACCTTCTTGACAGTTCCGCATATATAAGATGCGCCCCGTAGATAGTAGTTTCGAGACTCGGTGCGTTGTCAAAATGACGGCGCACCGAGGATCATAATCCCAGTATAACATGTCGTCGTTCCTATGTAGGTGGCGAAGTGTCCGGAGGCTAGCCGGACTGATGAATTTGCCGAGCTAAAGTGGCAACTTGGCGTGGCAGATGCCGACATCGCGCTTGTTAACAAGCGGCTTGACGAGGCACAAGGTATGTAATTTCTCCGAAGACACCCGGTAAGAGGAGCTTGATGCCCGTACCTTACAACATGTGTGCTTGATGCAGATGGTGCCCCTGCCATGGAGAACCTTCGGGCGGAACTTGCCCGAGCCAAGGAGCAGGCCAGGAGAAGCGATGTGGCTGCCTTAAAGGCGATTGAAGAGCTGAAAGCCGAACAGGCTGCTCACTGCCGAAGCAATAAGGAAATGGCCGAGATGGCTGTAAAGTTGAAGAATGTTGCCGACCGCTGCGGGCTTCTTGAAAAAGAAGATCGGGCGGAACAGAAGGACCTGAAGAAGGCCTCTACCGGGGCCAAGGATGCTCGCTCTGCAATGAGAGCTATGAAGGACGAGCTACGTCAGGCCGCGCGGTTGGAAAGCCCTTTATGCTGCGGATGAAGCTCGGGGATCCTAAATATGCTCAATTGGACCGGTTGTGGAGTGCGGCGGATACTTACCTGGACTTGGCGGCTAGTGCCGCGGATGCGGCCGAACACTTCCGAGATCAAAAGGATCACGAAGTGGAAAAGCTTTTTTGGTCGCAGTTCCACAATCCAGAGCGCCCACTTTCATTAACCGATCGTTTGGCCGCATGGGCGGAGTTGAATAGGTTATCCGGACTCGCCATGAAGTATGTCGTGAGTCATCTGTGGCCGGAAAGGCCCGAGCCAAAGAGTTATTTTAGCTTGGTGCAGCAATTCCTTGGTGCGGTGCCGCATGTCAATGCAATGAAGAGGTCGGCGTGCATAGAGGGTGCGCGGATGGCTCTTGCCCGTGTCAAGACATACTGGGCGGAGATGAAGGCCACCGATGTTGCATCCCAAGATTCGGACGGAGCCGAGTACCTGCCGAGCACTATTTTCGTGAAGTTCTGCGCAGGCCCTCGCTTAATAGAAACGCAGGCTTTCAAGGATATTATGTTTGAATAACATGTATTATTGTAAAACAATGTTTCGAGGGAATATAAAAGCTTTTATACTTGTGCTTTCAAGAATTAAAATACCTCCCGTATGCATCATTAATGTATATGTATATATAACCTAAAAGATGGCAATGTCGGCTTCAAATTTCCCCGCATATAATGCGGGGTGTTCGCAGTAGGCATTTTAACACTTGATCCAACGCCTTGGTCCTATAAAGGAGGTGATAGCGCGCTAACTAGGCAACCGGACTATAATGCTTTATCATGTTCACTTAGCCATAGGAGTTTGACAAGGGGCTACTATATAGCCCCCGGGCACCGCCGCCCAATTCGGGCGCCAGTGTGCCCGGCCGAAACGGCCCTTCGTTAATGCGAGGAATCCTAAAGACTCCGCTGGTCATCGAGTGGTTGACCGCCTCACGCTATATCATGACATCAGGCCGGCTTTCATCGAGGTGCTCGCTTTGGCGAACGGGCACAATCGCAGAGTTCTTCCGGTGCCGCTTTAGCCGATAGAGCGGAACGTAAGGCAGCAAAACACGTGAGTCGGCAAACCCAATATTTGACCAAAGACATTATTCGAGCTGATGCATATAAGGCCAAACTCGCGACGCCAACACTCACTAAGGTATTCGGTCTTTATGAAAACGGGCTGAAGAACGCCTAAGTAATAAGCCCTCGGTGCCTGTGCACGCAAAAATTCGACGTGGCCACATGCCAAGACGCCAGCCTCCACCTCGGTTATGGCAAGAAACCGGGGGATGTGTATCAACAAGAGACAGTAAAAAAGGTTTACGCAGGGTCTTAATCTGAAAAGAATCCTTGGAACGGGTCCCTACTACACGTCTGCGCCTGTGTCTCCATTGTGCCGTATCCTGGACGGGCGTAGCACGGTGTTCATCTGTAAAAGAGAGGAACTTAGTTGAAAGAGATCGTGCGAAAATGTATGTTATATTAAATAAACAAAGTACAATTCTAAAAATGAATAAAATTGAGCTTTATTGTCTCTTGTTGTACATGCGCGGAGCCCCATGTACGGGGGTATGCGGCTAGTGAGCCCTTGTATGTTTACGCCGGACTCGTCTAGCCATGTCCGGGGTCTGAACGACCTGTTTAGGTGCTTTGATTAGTGAAGCCGCTTAGTGTGTGGCTGTCAAGGCAGCCGCACATCTTCCGCTCCGAGGAACACTCGATATTTCCTTTAATGAGATGATGCCTCGCGGACCGGGCATTTTAAGTATAAGAGATGCATAATGCGGTACTGCGTTAAAGCGGGCGAAAGCTTCGCGTCCCAGTAGTGCTGATAGCTACTTGTAAATGGGGCGATGTGGAAGGTTAACTTTTCGCAGCGGAAGTTGTCGGGTGAGCTGAACATAACTTCTAGCAGGAGAGAGCCCGTACAATGGGCATCTAGGCCTGGCGTTACTCCTTGAAAGGAAGTGTTGCTATGGCGAATTGTTGTTGGGTCTATCCCCATTTTGTGGATTGTGTCCTGATATAACTGTTGGAAATATGCCCTAGAGGCAATAATAAATTAGTTATTATTATATTTCCTTGTTCATGATAATCGTTTATTATCCATGCTAAAATTGTATTGAAAGGAAACTCAGATACATGTGTGGATACATAGACAACACCATGTCCCTAGTAAGCCTCTGCTGACTAGCTCGTTGATCAATAGATGGTTACGGTTTCCTAACCATGGACATTGGATGTCGTTGATAACGGATCACATCATTAGCGTAATGATGTGATGGACAAGACCCAATCCTAAGCCTAGCACAAAGATCGTAGTTCGTATGCTAAAGCTTTTCTAATGTCAAGTATCATTTCCTTAGACCATGAGATTGTGCAACTCCGGATACCGTAGGAATGCTTTGGGTGTACCAAACGTCACAACGTAATCGGGTGGCTATAAAGGTGCACTACTATGTATCTCCGAAAGTGTCATTGGGTTGGCACGAATCGAGATCGGATTTGTCACTCCGTAAACGGAGAGGTATCTCTGGGCCCACTCGACAGGACATCATCATAATGTGCACAATGTGACCAAGGGGTTGATCACGGATGATGTGTTACGGAACGAGTAAAGAGACTTGCCGTAACGAGATTGAACAAGGTATCGGGATACCGCGATCTAATCTCGGCAAGTACAATACCGCTAGACAAAGGGAATTGTATACGGGATCGATTGAGTCCTTGACATCGTGGTTCATCCGATGAGATCATCGTGGAACATGTGGGAGCCAACATGGGTATCCAGATCCCGCTGTTGGTTATTGACCGGAGAACGTCTCGGTCATGTCTGCATGGTTCCCGAACCCGTAGGGTCTACACACTTAAGGTTCGATGACGCTAGGGTTATAAAGGAAGTTTGTATGTGATTACCGAATGTTGTTCGGAGTCCCGGATGAGATCCCGGACGTCACGAGGAGTTCTGGAATGGTCCGGAGGTAAAGAATAATATATAGGAAGTGAGGTTTTGGTCACCGGAAAAGTTTCGGGTTTTATCGGTAACGTACCGGGACCACCGGAGGGTCCTGGGTCCACTAAGTGGGGCCACCATCCCGGAGGGCTGCATGGGCTAAGTGTGGGAGGGACCAGCCCTGTGGGCTGGTGCGCCCCACAAGGCCCAAGGCGCAGCTAGGTGGGGAGAGGGAAACCCTAGGCTCGGATGGGCCTAAAGGCCCACCCTAGGGGGCGCCTCTCTCCCCTCTTGGCCGCCTTCAAGTCCCATCTAGGGCTGCCGCACCCTTGGGTGGGAACCCTAGATGGGGCGCAGCCACCTCCTCCTATAAATAGTGGGGGTTTGGGGCTGCCCAACACACGAGAACCTCTCCGGGCGCAGCCCTACCTCTCTTACTTCTCCTCTCCCATGGTGCTTGGTGAAGCCCTGCAGATTGCCACGCCTCCACCACCACCACGCTGTTGTGCTGCTCTCGACAGAGTCTTCCTCAACCTCTCCTCTCTCCTTGCTGGATCAAGGCGTGGGAGACGCCATCGGGCTGTACGTGTGTTGAACGCGGAGGTGCCGTCTGCTCGCACTAGGATCTCCGTGATTTGGATCACGACGAGCACGACTCCTTCAACCCCGTTCTCTTGAACGCTTCGCTTAGCGATCTACAAGGGTATGTAGATGCACTCTCCTTCCCTCGTTGCTGGTTTCTCCATAGATAGATCTTTGGTGACACGAGGGAAAATTTTGAATTTCGCCACGCTACCCAACAAAGGCATCATGAGCTAGGTCTATTATGTAGATTCTTTGCACGAGTAGAACACAAAGTAGTTGTGGGCGTTGATTTTGTTAAATATGCTTACCGCTACTAGTCCAATCTTGTTTCGATGGTATTGTGGGATGAAGCGGCCCGACCGACCTTACACGCATTTCGTGAGACAAGTTCCACCGAATCGACATGCACTTGGTGCATAAGGTGGCTAGCGGTGCCGCCTCCCACTTTAGTCGGATCGGATGCGATGAAAAGGGTCCTTATGAAGGGTAAATAGCAATTGACATATCACGCTGTGGTTTTATGAGGTAAGAAACGTTTGCTAGAAACCCATAGCAGCCACGTAAAACATGCAAACAACAATTAGAGGACGCCTAACTTGTTTTTGCAGGGTATGCTATGTGATGTGATATGGCCAAGAAGAATGTGGTGAATGATATGTGATGTATGAGATTGATCATGTTCTTGTAATAGGAATCACGACTTGCATGTCGATGAGTATGACAACCGGCAGGAGCCATAGGAGTTGTCTTTATTTATTGTATGACCTGCGTGTCATTGAACAACGCCATGTAATTACTTTACTTTATTGCTAACCGTAGCCATAGTAGTAGAAGTAATAAGTTGGCGAGACAACTTCATGGAGACACGATGATGGAGATCATGATGATGGAGATCATGGTGTCATGCCGGTGACGATGATGATCATGGAGCCCCGAAGATGGAGATCAAAAGGAGCAAAATGATATTGGCCATATCATGTCACTATTTGATTGCATGTGATATTTATCATGTTTATGCATCTTATTTGCTTAGAACGACGGTAGTAAATAAGATGATCCTCATTAAAATTTCAAGAAAGTGTTCCCCTAACAAAGGCACCATTGCGAAAGTTCGTGCGCTTTGCACCACGTGATGATCGGGTGTGATAGATTCTTACGCTCACATACAACGGGTGTAAGCCAGATTTACACACGCCAAACACTTAGGTTAACTTGACGAGCCTAGCATGTACGCATATGGCCTCGGAACACAAGAGACCGAAAGGTCGAGCATGAGTCGTATGGTGGATACGATCAACATGAAGATGTTCACCGATGATGACTAGTCCGTCTCACGTGATGATCGGACACGGCCTAGTTGACTCGGATCATGTAATCACTTAGATGACTAGAGGGATGTCTATTCGAGTGGGAGTTCATGAGATGAACTTAATTATCCCGAACATAGTCAAAAGCCCTTTGCAAATTATGTCATAGCTCGCGCTTTAGTTCTACTGTTTAGAGATGTTCCTAGAGAAAATATAGTTGAAAGTTGACAGTAGCAATTATGCGGTCAGTAGGAAGCTTATGTCCTTAATGCACCGCCGGTGTGCTGGACCTCGAACGTGGTCTCGTGGATGTTGCGAACATCCGACACACACGCTTTGATGACTACGTGATAGTTCGTAATGTTAAACGGCTTAGAATTGAGGCACCAAAGACGATTTGAAACGTCATGAACATATGAGATGTTCGAGGGCTGAAATTGGGATTTCAGGCTCGTGCCCACGCCAAGAGGTATGAGACCTCCGACGAGTTTTCTAGCCTACAAACTAAGGGAGAAGATCTCAATCGTTGAGCTTGTATTCAGATTGTCTGGGTACAACAATCACTTGAATCGAGTGGGAGTTAATCTTCCAAATGAGATAGTGATGTTTCTCCAAAGACATTGCCACCAAGCTACTAGAGCTTCGTGATGAACTATAACATATCAGGGATAGATATGATGATCCTTGAAGTGTTCATGATGTTTGACACCGGAAAGTAGAAGTCAAGTAGGAGCATCAATTGTTGATGGTTGGTAAAACCACTAGTTTCAAGAAGGGCAAGGCCAACAAGGGATACTTCATGAAACGGCAAAACAGTTGCTGCTCTAGTGAAGAAACCCAAGGTTGAACCCAAACCCGAGACTAAGTGCTCCTGTAATGAGAGGAACGGACACAGAAGCGGAACCACCCTAGATACTTGTTAGATGAGAAGGCTGGCAAGGTCGATAGAAGTATATTGGATATACATTATGTTAATGTGTACTTTACTAGTACTCGTAGTAGCACCAGGGTATTAGATACCGGTTCGGTTGCTAAGTGTTAGTAACTCGAAATAAAAGCTACGGAATAAACGAAGACTAGCTAAAGGTGAGCTGACGATTTGTGTTGGAAGTGTTTCCAAGTTTGATGTGATCAAACATCGCACGCTCCCTCTACCATCAAGATTAGTATTAAACCAGAATAATTGACATTTGGTGTTTGCGTTGAGCATAGACATGATTGGATTATGTCTATCGCAATACGGTTATTCATTTAAGGAGAATAATGGTTACTCTATTTATTTGAATAATACCTTCGATGGTCTTGCACCTAAATGAATGGTTTATTGAATCTCGATCTTAGTGATACACATTTTCATGCCAAAGGTATAAGATAGTAATGATAGTACCACTTACTTGTGGCACTGCCATGTAAGTCATATTGGTATAAACGCATGAAGAAGCTCCATGTTGATGGATCTTTGACTCACTCGCTTTTGAAAAGTTTGAGACATGCAAACCATGTCTATTGGTGTATGCGCATGATGAAACTCCATGCAGATGGATCGTTTGGACTCACTTGATTTTGAATCACTTGAGATATGCAAATCATACCACATTGGCAAGATGACTAAAAAGCCTCGGTTTCAGTAAGATGGAACAAGATAGCAACTTGTTGAAGTAACACATTTTGATGTGTGCAGTCCAATGAGTGCTAAGGCATGCGGTGAATATCATTATGTTTTTTACTTCACGGAATACTGAGTGTATTTACTTGATGAAACACAAGTCTGAATTATTGAATGGTTCAAATAATTTCAGAGTGAAGTTAAAGATCATCGTGACAAGAGGATAAAATGTCTATGATATGATCATAGAGATGAGTATCTGAGTTACGAGCTTTGGCACGCAATTAAGACATTGTGGAAATTGTTTCACAATTAATACACGCTGAACACCATAGTTTGATGGTGCGTCCGAACATCATAGTTGCACCCTATTGGATATGTTATGTACTATGATGTCTCTCATCGAATTACCATATCGCTTAGGGGTTAGGCATTAGAGACAACCACATTCACTTTAAATAGGGCACCACGTAATTCCGTTGAGATGACACCGTATGAACTATGGTTTAGAGAAACCTAAGTCGTCATTTCTTAAAAGTTTGGGGCTATGACGCTTATGTGAAAAAGTTTCGTGTTGATAAGCTCGAACCCAAAGCGGATAAAATGCATCTTCATAGGACACCCAAAACAGTTGGGTATACCTCCTAATTCAGATCCGAAAGCAATAGGGATTGTTTCTTGAATCGGGTCCTTTCTCGAGGAAAAGTTTGTCTCGAAAAGTTGAGTGGGAGGATGGTGGAGGCTTGATGAGGTTATTGAACCATCACTTCAACTAGTGTGTAGCAGGCACGTGAAGTTGTTCCTGGCACCTACACCAATTGAAGTAGAAGCTTATGATAGTGATCATGAAGTTTCGGATCAAGTCACTAACGTACCTCGTAGGGTGACAAGGATGCGTACTACTTCAGAGTGGTACGCAATCATGTCTTGGAGGTCATGTTGCTAGACAACAATGAACCTACGAGCTATGGAGAAGCGATGGTGGACCCGGATTCCGACGAATGGCTCGAGGCCATAAAATCCGAGAACGAATCCATCACTTTGGAAGAAATACTTGATGGTCGTAAGGCCATTGGGTACGGATGGATTTTAAAAGGAAGACAGACAATGATGGTAAGAATTACCATTAAGAAAGCTCGACTTGTCGTTAAGATGTTTTCCGACAAGTTCAAGGAGTTGACTACGGTGAGGCTTTCTCACCAGTAGCGATGCTAAGAGTCTGTTGGAAATGGATTAGCGCTATCTTGCATCATTTATGAAATCTTGCGATAGAATGTCAAAACATTGTTTCCTTGATGTTTTCTTGAGGAAAGGTTGTATGTGATACAACCAGAAGGTTTTGACAATCCTGAAGAACGCTAACAAATATGCAAAACTCCAGCAATCCTTCTAAGGACTGGAGTAGGCATCTCGGAGTTGGAATGTGTGCTTTGATGAGATGATCAAAGATTTTGGGTTTATACAAAGTTTATGAGAAATTTGTATTTCCAAAGAAGTGAGTGGGAGCACTATAGAATTTCTAATGAGTATATGTTGTTGACATATTGTTGATCAGAAATGATGTAGAATTTCTGGAAAGCATACAGGGTTATTTGAAAGGTGTTTTTCAATAGAAACCTGGATTAAGCTACTTGAACATTGAGCATCAAGATCTATGAGGACAGATCAAAACCGCTTAATGGTACTTTCAAATGAGCATATACCTTGACATGATCTTGAAGGTGTTCAAGATGGATCAGTCAAAGAAGGAGTTCTTGCCTAAGATATAAGGTATGAAGTTAAGACTTAAAGCTCGACCACGGCAGAAAAGAGAGAAAGGACGAAGGTCGTCCCCTATGCTTTAGACGTAGGCTCTATAATTTGCTATGCTGTGTACCGCACCGGAAGTGTGCCTTGCCATGAGTCAGTCAAGGGGTACAAGAATGATCCAGGAATGGATCATTGGACAGCGATCAAAATTGTCCTTGCAAGAAATAAGGACATGTTTCTCGATTATGGAGGTGATAAAGAGTTCGGCGAAAGGGTTACGCCGATGTAAGCTTTAACACCTATCCGAAAGTGACTCGAGTAGCAAACCGGATACGATAGTGGAGCAACCATTTGGAATAGCTTCAAGTGGAGCGTAGAAGCAGCATTTACAATATGACTTAGAGATTTGTGGAGTACATACGGATCTGAATGTTGCGCATCGCTGACTAAAACTTCTCTTACAAGCAAAACATGATCAAACCAAAGAACTCATTGAGACTTAATCACATGGTGATGTGAACTAGTTTAAGACACTAGTAAACTCTTTGGATGTTGGTCACATGGCGATGTGACCTATCAGTGTTGATCTCATGGCGATGTGAACTAGATTATTGACTCTAGTGCAAGTGGGAGACTGTTGGAAATATGCCCTATGGCAATAATAAATTAGTTATTATTATATTTCCTTGTTCATGATAATCGTTTATTATCCATGCTAAAATTGTATTGAAAGGAAACTCAGATACATGTGTGGATACATAGACAACACAATGTCCCTAGTAAGCCTCTGTTGACTAGCTCGTTGATCAATAGATGGTTACGGTTTCCTAACCATGGACATTGGATGTCGTTGATAACGGGATCACATCATTAGCGAGAATGATGTGATGGACAAGACCCAATCCTAAGCCTAGCACAAAGATAGTAGTTCAGTATGCTAAAGCTTTTCTAATGTCAAGTATCATTTCCTTAGACCATGAGATTGTGCAACTCCCGGATACCGTAGGAATGCTTTGGTGTACCAAACGTCCACAACGTAATCGGGTGGCTATAAAGGTGCACTACATGTATCTCCGAAAGTGTCTCTGGGTTGGCATGAATCGAGATCGGATTTGTCACTCCGTAAACGGAGAGGTATCTCTGGGCCCATTCGGTAGGACATCATCATAATGTGCACAATGTGACCAAGGGGTTGATCACGAGATGATGTGTTAAGGAACGAGTAAAGAGACTTGCCGTAACGAGATTGAACAAGGTATCGGGATACCGACGATCGAATCTCGCAAGTACAATACCGCTAGACAAAGGGAATTGTATACGTGGATCGATTGAGTCCTTGACATCGTGGTTCATCCGATGAGATCATCGTGGAACATGTGGGAGCCAACATGGGTATCCAGATCCCGCTGTTGGTTATTGACCGAGAACGCCTCGGCCATGTCTCAGATGGTTCCCGAACCCGTAGGGTCTACACACTTAAGGTTCGATGACGCTAGGGTTATAAAGGAAGTTCGTATGTGGTTACCGAATGTTGTTCGGAGTCCCGGATGAGATCCCGGACGTCACGAGGAGTTCCGGAATGGTCCGGAGGTAAAGAATAATATATAGGAAGTGAGGTTTTGGTCACCGGAAAAGTTTCGGGTTTTATCGATAACGTACCGGGACCACCGGGAGGGTCCCGGGGGTCCACCAAGTGGGGCCACCATCCCCGGAGGGCTGCATGGGCTAAGTGTGGGAGGGGACCAGCCCCAGGTGGGCTGGTGTGCCCCCCCACAAGGCCCAAGGCGCAGCTAGGTGGGGAGAGGGGAAACCCTAGGCTCGAGATGGGCCTAAAGGCCCACCCTAGGGGCGCCTCTCTCCCCTCTTGGCCGCCCCTTCAAGTCCCATCTAGGGCTGTCGCACCCTTGGGTGGGAACCCTAGATGGGGCGCAGCCACCTCCCTCCTCCTATAAATAGTGGGGTTTTGGGGCTGCCCAACACACGAGAACCTCTCCTTCTCGGCGCAGCCCTACCTCTCTTACTTCTCCTCTCCGCGGTGCTTGGCGGCCCCTGCAGATTGCCACGCCCTCCACCACCACCACGCCGTTGTGCTGCTGTTGGACGGAGTCTTCTCAACCTCTCACTCTCTCCTTGCTGGATCAAGGCGTGGGAGACGCCACCGGCTGTACGTGTGTTGAACGCGAGGTGCCGTCTGCTCGCACTAGGATCTCCGGTGATTTGGATCACGACGAGTACGACTCCTTCAACCCCGTTCTCTTGAACGCTTCCACTTAGCGATCTACAAGGGTATGTAGATGCACTCTCCTTCCCCTCGTTGCTGGTTTCTCCATAGATAGATCTTTGGTGACACGTAGGAAAATTTTGAATTTCTGCTACGTTACCCAACAATAACAGGTTTAGATCACTGCCGCCGTCCATTAGGACTTGTGTAAAGTGGAGTCCGTCAATTATCGAATCTAATACCAAGGCAGTCCAGCCTGTGTTCCGGATACTTCTAGAGTAATCCTGTTGGTCGAAGGTGATTGGTTTTAACAACCAGTGGCGGGACTCCTCTGGGATAGGCCGTATGGCGCGTATCTCTATAGGCGCCACTATGTTTTTCCCTTTTGTCACGTGAAGTGAGTTTACTGTTTTGACTTCTTGTGGGAAATTCTTTTGTTTTCCGGTGCTCTGCTTGTGGGGTTCGTCATCGTCCTCACTTGATGTGTCGAGCCCCTTGTGTTCGGCGTTGAGTTTGTCGGATTGCTTGAAGAGCCAACAATCTCTGTGGGTATGGTTTGCAGGCTTCCCGGGAGTACTGTGGATTTGGCATATCTTGTCCAAGATTTGGTTTAAGTTAGATAGCTCGTCCCCATTATCCTTGGGGGGCGGCTTTTTCTGATTCTGCCGATAGCTTTTGAATCCGGCGTTGACTGTCGTTCTCTTCGGGCTAATTGTTAGCCTATGGTATGATTGTTGTTCGTCCTACGGACTAAAACCCTCCGGTTTATATAGACACCGAAGAGGGCTAGGGTTACACAGAGTCGGTTACAATGGGAGGAGATCTACATATCCGTATCGCCAAGCTTGCCTTCCACGCCAAGGAAAGTCCTATCCGGACACGGGACGAAGTCTTCAATCTTGTATCTTCATAGTCCAGGAGTCCGGCCAAAGGTTATAGTTCGGCTATCCGGACACCCCCCTAATCCGGGACTCCCTCACAGGTCATCGCTCGAGGTCACCTCTGTGCGAAGGGTCGACATTTTGACGCATTATCGTCCAATAGGAAATTCTGGAGGAATCCTCCCCCCAATCCAATTCGGCCTCCCCACTTGGAAAAGTGGGCCAAGTAGGGAGCCTTTCCTATTGGCCCATGGTGGCCCATTATTCCTTCCACCACTTGGCCTTTTAAGGCTCGTTGATATTAAATATAAATGCCCTCTGACAATTACTAGATAATATTACTATTAATTTAACACCTCCAGAAACATTTTCCACCTATATACTATTTATCGGTAATACCCGGTATTGCCCGATAAACTTCGAAACCCTTCCGGTGACCCCAAAACGCTTTCGATTCCTCTCAAAATTATTCTGGATAATAATGAAACAATTCCACAAATAAATCCTCGATATTCTCGTCCAACAAACACTTAGAAGATCGTGTTTACCTTAAGTTTGTGACCCCATAGGTTCGGTGAATCATAGGCAGGAACGAAACTCCTTTGTTGAATGACCAATAGCGGAACTGTGGACGTCCATATCGATCCCTATGATTACACGAATGATACTTGAGTGAAACTTTGGTTATCATGTGATGTTCCCTTTGCTTCGTGACACTTTTAAAAAAAACCCGAGGTGTTGGTATCCTCTTGAGTCATGCACATGCTCACTATACCGTTCTTCTCGTTATCGATTTTGTTTTCTTTCTCGTTGAAGTGTGCCGGCATCCGAATGACATAGTCACCTGTGTCTGGCTAGACAACGATTGATGTCATCACACCGAGAGGTCCCTAAGAATATCTCTCCATCGCCGTAGGAGCAAACCCCACTCTCAAGCTATCTAGTCCCTTGTCAAACTTTCCGATGAACCTGTAAGTTGTCATCAGGATCACCGTGTTACAGGCGATGTTTGAGCAACCCCAAAGTTCACCATACAGTGGGAAGTGACTACGATACTTTCATGGTCTGAGGAACTAAAATCACATGCTAACACTCTGTATTATAACAATTGGTTTCAGACGATATTATCTCAAAGTATAACAAACAGGTTTGGGTTGATTCAATATGATCATTATTTTAACGTCATACTCGCAATGCTGTTTTAGGACTATCATTACACTTAACGTATCCTAAGATCCAGAAAACATGATCACCAACAACACTTGAGCTAGTCTTAGAGGAGAGACTAGGAACCTATTTCTTACCTTTTATTATTTCACATGTGCATATGAGTTTATCACTAAATCACATATTCCAGGATCATAGCAGTTAATAGCATGAAATATAAACTCTTAATTATGAAAATGGAAATATAATAATACAATAGTATTGCCTCTAGGGCATATTTCCTACGGTGGCGATGTCCCTCATTATTAATAATGTCTCCCACGTCCTATCCCCATTCCGTTGAGGCGAATAGCATCGTTGGAGGATATGTGGAGGTGTGTCTTTGTTGGACCTCGCGGGATTCGGTCGGTGCTGGTCTTTGGTGGATCAATTGGATCCAAGTCATCTTCGTTCGTGTGGTTACATATTTGATCTTTCCGATCTACAACTCTCTTCATTGACGATGGTTACTGCTCTGGTGCGCTGGTCCTTTGGGGCCTTAGCACGATGACTTCCCGACTGTTTACTACAAGATTCGCCCGGCTTCGGTGAGGGAGGAGCGATGATGGCGACGCGCCTTCGACTTGCTCCAGTGTTTGTAGTCGTCGCTGGGTGGTCCATAGAACTGATTGTAATTTTCATTACCTCTATTATTTTTTGTACTGCCATGATTGTGAATAAATCGGAATCTCGAAAAAAAAGAGGCGAGTACAATGCACTTGAGTGAAGACATACCATGGTAGAGCTAGTTGGGTGTCGTATAGACTTTTTTTGGGAAATGTTATATGGCGCACGTCAGATATAAGGGAGTTGTGAGCGAAAGCCATGTGCACCGTTAGATGTTTATACTACGAATCTTGATGCACAGTAAGGTGCCACGTCATTTTTCAGAAGGTGTTCATTGTATGCTCGAACGTGGATTTTTTCGCTTTTTGTTTGTTTGGATCGGCGTGTCCACCTTCTTTCGTGCTTGAGTTAGCAGTGGGCCCAACATACGAGCGCATTTTTGTCTGCAAGACCGGAATGTGGTCCGTGTTTTGCTCTTTTTGCGTACACATAAGATAAATTGGCCCGAGTTCACATAATTTAACCAAATTTAAATATCTTATAGTTTCCCAACCAAATAATATCTCATAGTTTACAAGTCAAATAAAATTTAAATTTTCACAAATACATTAAAAAGAAAAATATAGCCGATACATCTATTGGTTGCCAACGTAAGCCCACATATGCTCAACCAAATCATCTTGCAGTTGAATGTAAGTTTCTCAATCACACATTTGATGATGAAATTCAGTGAATTGTGCAAACGTTGCCGCTCCTCCATGCTTAGGCACAACATTTTCACCCTGACATTGAAACCTGTTGTCGTAGATTTCATCCGGACGTTCATCCTCTACGACCATGTTGTGCATGATTACATAAGCAGTCATCATCTTCCACAACTTCTTGGTGCTCCAAGTTCCAACGGGATATCGAATGATGCCCCATCAAGATTGAAGAACACCAAAGGCATGCTCCACATCCTTCCTAGCACTCTCTTGTGCTTAGGCAAATCTCTTCCTCTTCTCTCCTACGTGGTTAGGGGTTGTCTTCGCAAGAGTAGTCCACTGACGATAGATAACGTCAGTTAGGTAGTACCATTTGTTGTAGTGGTGGCCATTGATCTCAACACTGATCTATGGGCAGTTGCCTTCAGCAAGCCTTGCGAACACCATAGAGCGATGAAGCATGTTGGTGTCATTGTGAGAGTCGGCCATGCCGAAGAAATAGTGCCAAATCCAGAGATCTTGTGAAGCCACGGCCTCAAGTATGATAGTGCAAGCTTTCACATGGCCACTATATTGCCCCTGCCAAGCAGAAGGACAGTTCTTTCATTCTCAGTGCATACAATCTACGCTACCAAGCATCTCCGAAAAGCCCTTACTGGCATTGGTCACCGACAACCGGGATGTATCTGCAACAATCAGTTCTCTCAAGTACTCCGGGCCAAACACTGCTACCATGGCCTTACAGAACTTGTACGTGGAGTCTAGGCACGTGGACTTGCTCATTCGGATATATTCATCAATGAGATCACCGGGTACTTGCAAGCATCCGAATAGCTGCAGTGCATTTATAATAAGAGGAGAAGCCAATCTTTCTCAGGGCATCCTCCTTGCTCTCGAAATAGTTATCATACGCCACCACCCCCTCCCGGATATGGTTGAACACATGTCTAGCCATCCGAAAGCGGCGCCGAAATAGGTGGTGTTTGAAGAGCCTATTAGGGGACTTGAAATAGTCCTGCCGGAGTAGGCAATGGCCGCTCTCTCTGTTGCTATTCAACGCCAGAGTATGCCCCGTGATCTAGCCCCTATACATCGGCCACTTCCTACTAATGTGGTCATGGATGACCAAAGCAGCAACCACAATCTCCTCATCATCGGACGACGAATCATCCGATTTGCAAATGAAATTATTGAAAGTACTCGTCACCGGAGTCCGTTTGTACCTTGCGGACGAACCGTCGAACACCTCGCGGGCGTGGTGGAAGAAGTCGGTTGGTGAAAAGCCTCGCGCCTCTATGAGACCAGATAGTAGGACTATCTGCATGGAGGCGAACGTGGCGGTGTCCAGCGAACGAGGTACACGCGCAATGCGGTGCGGCAGGCGGTGGAGGCGAGGGGGTGCCGTCGACGTTGGAGGCGGTGCGACGGCGGCAAAAACGGTCCACCGACGCCGTAGTATGGGGTTGTCGAAGGGTGGCATGTTGCTAGTGGAGGTATCTGGGTGCGGGCGGTTGGCCTGGGCACCAGAACTGGGTGCCGGCGACGAGGGGGACGGGTTGGTTAGCTGGCGGTCGAGGGAAGAAAGGAAGAAATGGCCACTATGTCACCGACTCACGGGCCGGAAGGCTAAGGGCGGACGTCGCGCATGTCCACTCTTTATCCGCGTCGACGCAAATGTAACCCAAATTTAGGCATGCGAATAGGTTGCGCACATACAAAATATAGACGTTGGTGCGTGTTGTGCCATCATGACACTCACGAACAATTTGGGTATTCGATCCAAACGGATAGTCGCGGACAATTTGGGTATCTCCCGCACTGCTCTCCGTCTTACCCCAATGCTATCATTCCCCATCAAATCCACTCGCCGCGGGCCGAGCTGGCGATCCCGGTGGTGCGGCGGTCGCCGAGGAACCCAACCCCGCCCCCTCCTTCCCCGGAGAGGCGGAGCAGCTGCCGTCCCCGGAGGAGGCACTGCCGCAGCGGTGGCTCGCGTATGCGACGAGCCGTTGGGCCAGTCCGGCATGGTTGGCGCGACGCGGCGGTGCCACACGACGAGCAAGCCACCACCTCGGCGACCTCTCCTAGAGGGCCGCCGACCAGGATTCGTGACAAAGAGGGCGTCGACGGACAGGGAGATTACGGAGGGGGAGGCGGGGGCCTCCCGATCGCCATCAGGGCCGCGCGCCTCTTGGGGGGCTCCGGTCAGTCGGTGCGCGTGGAGGAGCACCGGCGACTCGCGTCGGTTGCGCCAAGAAGAGCACCGGGGCGGCCCGCCGCGTCTGCACATGAGGAGCACAGTGGTTGCCGCTCCTTCAGCCGCGCGTGGTGGAGAACTAGCGGCCCGCGTCGGACGTGCGAGGTGGAGCACCGGCGTGTCTTCATCGCCGTCGTTGTTGTCGACTCCGTCGCAGCGCGTTGGGTGGTTCCGGTGCGCGTCCTGAGGATCCAATCCCTGTGTTTGTTTTAGTACTTCGTTTTGGGGGAGATTATTTCTTTCTTAATTCCACATATATGTGGATGTCTTTTTTAGAACATAGACGTCAGGGACGTCCGGCTTTAAATTAATAAAGCCCACAACTTAGGCAGAGTATCACAACCACAAAACCAACAGACGGCGTCATATGAGGCAAATAAGTTAAGAGATCAACCGCGAGACGAGCGAATAAGGTGCGGTACAAGGCGATAGCAGCCCAAACAAAGAGCACGCAGGCTCAGGGGGAGCGGGGACCAAAAGGGGCTGCCCATCCCTATGCGGCAGCCACCAAATCGGACGACGGGGCTCGGCACTCGGAGTAGACGAAACGCAGACAACAGATGCATTTGAAGATAACGTCAGCGGGATGTGAGGGAAACACACCCTCAATAGTAAACTTGTTACGGATATTCCAAATAGCCCATAGCATAGCCGCCGCATAAGTCCACATAACCCTACGAGACGTGCCTTGAACCAGAGACAAGGAAGACACGAGCTCAGATCGAACGTGGATCTCAATCCACTCCTCATGTCAGACGGACCGTGCTCCAGGCAAAACGAGCCAAAGAGCACCGGAAGAAAGCGTGGTCAGCGTCTTCCAGGACCCCACATAGCGCACAGGGGCCGAAGGCGGGGCCATTGCGTTTAGCAAGGTTAACAGAGGTAGGAAGGCGATCTTGGCAAAGTTGCCAGAGGACGACCTTGATCTTGAGGGGGATTTTAGCCTTCCAAAGCCCCGTCGCCGCCGACGGGATCTGGCCGTGGGAAAGCTCTCTGTATAGGGAATTGACAGAGAATTTGCCAGAGCCCGAAAGCCTCCACGAGATCGTGTCCGTGGAGTCCGACAAATGTACGTCCGCAAGCAGAGCCCGAAGGCGATCCCAATCCGCCAACTCCGGCCCCGCTAGTTCGCTACTGAAGTTAATGCAGTGGAGGGCGCTAAGAGCCAAGCAACCCGCTGATCGGGCTCGATCGCTATGGAGTAGAGTTGGCGAAACTCCGACCATAGAGGCCGCTGGCCTATCCAAAGATCAAGCCAGAAGCGCGTGGAGCGCCCATTGTTAACCCCAAACTTCGCACCCCTGGCAAAGAAGGGTTTGAGGGATTGAATAGAGTTCCAAAAAGGTGACCCTCGAGAAGCCGCGCCAAAGAAGTTCCCGTGTGGGAAATATTTCGCACGGAGGAGGTCGATCCAAAGGCCAGTCTCTCCCTGAGACATTTTCCAGATCCACTTGCACATTAGTGCGATGTTCATCAACTTGGAATTGATGATCCCAAGGCCCCCTGGCTTTAGGGACTGACACGGCCCGCCATTTAACCATATGGTATTTCCGCTTCGTCCCGCTTCTTCCCAAAAGAAACGGGACCGCGGGGTATCAAACTTAGAGTGTACCCCATCCGCCAGCAAGAACAAGCCCATGGCAAACATGGGAAGAGAAGAGAGGTTGGAGTTAGTTAGGATTAGTCTAGCCTCAAGACATAAACGACCCTCCACAGAAAACCCCGTCCGCAACCTTGAAGAGAGAGGTTCCCAATCGGAGATAGAACACTTCTTCGCGCAATGGGGAGACCGAGGTAGGTGAACGGAAGCTGTCCAAGTTTGCGCTTAAGCAAGTTGCCGAATTGTTGACTTTCGGTCGCGTCCATCCCTATGGACACCACTTCACTTTTGTGGAAGTTTATTTTAAGTCCCGACATGAGTTCAAAACACAGCAGTATTGCCTTGACCGAAGCGATCTGTGTGTATCGAGCTCGAATAGGAGAAGTGTGTCGCTCGCATATTGCGGTGAGACACTCCCGAGATCGATTGTCCACCACTCCCGATGTGGCCGGCCAAACGGGCTCTGTCGAGCATGGCGCCTAAGGCGTCCGCCACAAAGTTAAATAGCAACGGCGAGGCTGGGTCCCCTTGACGCAGCCCTCGCTTGTTGCGGAAGAAGTTCCCTACTTCTCCGTTCACCGCAATCGCCGTTTGGCCTCCCGAGACCAACTGCATCATGCGATGAACCCAAACTGTTGAGGATATAGCTACTAAGTACAAACCAGCCAGGAGGGCCCGGTTCACCTTAGACTATGCTGAAGCCCATGAAGGTCTTGAAGATGGCGTTCAACTAGTAAAGCTTGGAAGCCCACGGCCCAAAGGCGGATTAGGGCCCGTAGTGGTAAACCGCCATGATTATGTAAACTTGTAATATAAGTTAGAAAGGAGAGAGACCGAGCTGGACACTTTGTATAGGTCGGCTCGGGACTCAGAGACCGCCGCAGGCCAACTGTGTATATAAAGGGACGACCCGTACAAGGTTCAGATGCATAACAACAACTCGAGGCCTAGGCGGCTTATTTGCTCCTAGTCATCGAAACCACATCAATCCCATCACAACTAGACATAGGCTTTTACCTTCATCGAAGGGGCGAACTAGTATAAACTCTTGCGTCTTTGCGTCCGCTTTAACCCCTTCAAGTTAACCCGTCGCGATGGCTCCACGACTAAGTCCTTTCACGAGGACATCCGCCGTGACAAAACCACGGCGGTTGGCGCCCACCGTGGGGCTATTGCACGATGGTTTGATGATCTTGGAGGGCAAGTTCGGGACTCGAAGGCTATCTTTGGGGCGGATGACCAAGAGTCGTCGCGGCAAGCTCTACATCGACGACGCAGATGGGGCCCCGACGCCGACTCAATCGAGTACGGATACCGGTCCCCTTTGGTGGCATACACGCTTTCATCGGCAAGATTGGTGTGCGGGGCTCGAGCGGACATCCGCACCAACCTCGCCGAGACGGCTCAGCGACGAGATCTCGCCCGTGTTAAACCGACCGTGAAGCGTGCCTTTGTGGGAGTCATCCACGGAGGAAGTTATGAGGACGGATCGGAATCGGTGGCGAGACCATCGCCTACTCGGGCGACGAGTCATCAACCGGAGAAACCAATCTCTATATCGCCATAAGATGGCCGGATTGGGGGCTGCTCGATGGTGATGATTCCGGACCTCCGATCCGCCCAACGGGTTGGGATATTCATGGTCGGTACACAAGCGGCGCTTCACTCTTCGATCGCCGCAGCAATGATCTCCGTTCAACAATGGCGGCGGCCGCCGGGCAGAGGCCCAGGCGCCCGCCGCTCAAGTTTTATCGAGATCATTCGATCGTTGGCTGCGCTCATGGCGAGGCTAACCCGGCGGATCAGACGCCATAACGCGAGATTGCGAGTGTGAAGGAACAAATCACTCGGTCTAAAGCGGATCTAGCAACCGCAGACGCCAGATGATGATGGCGAGCGGGCGCTTTAGATGCGCAGCTTATAGGCTCATGTTGGATCGTAACGCCACATGAAGTCATGAAGAGGAAATACTGATCCCGTTTGCCTTGATCTTGAAGCGAGACCTCTTCAACACCCCGAGGGAACCAGAATCCGCGGTGGTAAACCGCGCGAAGCACTGGACGGGCGCGCCGGTCTAGCCCCGCTTAATAGATCTACCTCGCCATAACGCCAGTGTGCCTCAGGCTGTGCAAACACCTCCGGGTCACTACTCCAACCTGATGGATAACCTTGTTGCAGCTGCGGCACGGCTGGAGGCTATTCCAATTGAAGGTGATTCACCACAGGTGGTAGAGACGCGCCGGGTCAAGGAGCTCCTTAGGACAGCTTTGGTCCAACAGGAAGCGTATTCGTACAGCCGCGACCGGATCCACTCTACCCCCCGCCCAAGCCGGAGCTATAGTAGGCACGTGGATGAATCGGCCGTATCAAGTAATGCACGGCGTGGTGCGCCCCGTGGCAACAACCCGGCAGGTGGTGTCGATAATGCCCAGGAGGTGGTGGACCGGGCCCGAGCACGCAGAGAGGCTGAATTAGCAAAGACAAAGATCGGGCTCATCGGGCCGGTTCGTCCGACCATCTCGGTCGAGCACGGGTTACCTCTAGATCTTTGGGGTGCCTTGCCTCGCCCCGCTTTACGCAATGTGCGCTTGCCCAAAGATTTCAAGGGTCCGCGCAAGGTGCCAAATTACACTGCCGATTTATCTCCAGAAGCATGGATAGAAAGCTATGAGATGGCCATGGAGATGCTGGATGTGGATGAGGCCGCGTGTGCAAAGTACTTCACCATGATGCTTGAAGGCACGGCCCATACTTGGTTGAAGAGCTTGCCGCCCAATTCTATCAATTCATGGGCCCAGTTGCGGGCCCGGTTTATCCAGAATTTCAAAGATACCTATAAGCAGCCCATGTCCGTAGTGGACTTGGCGGCTTGTGTCCAGGGGGAAGGGGAGTCAACAACCCATTGGGTACGCGCGCTTGAAATCTTGCACTCGTCGATCGGATCAACGCCGACTCTGCGATCTTGACCTCGGAGGGCAACCGCCGGTTTCAGCCTCTGAAGTTAAAGTTGGGGCGCATGAAGCGATTTTGTAATGACATGGGAACTCTCATGGGCGCTTTAGTGAAGTATGCTGATTCTGATAGTACCAAGGATCCTGAGTCTGACGATGACAAGACAGGGAAGGGAAGGAAGAGCAACAACTCCAAGGGCCAGCAACATCACTCAGCAGGTAATGGCAAGCGTAAAGCGGATGGCAACATGGACTTTGTAGCTAATACCAACGCGCAGACAAGGGTCACGACGCAGAGGTAAAGCGGCAAATCGTGGTGGGGCTCAATCCTAACCCGGATCGCTTAAATTATTTATTGAATCAACCTGTCCCAAAGCACGGACGAAGGAGATGCCGCCAACCACCTTTGGAAGGACTGCTACATTATGCAGGAGTTCAAGAGTTCTAATGCTTTCGGTATGATCACGGCTCTGGCGGCGGTTCAGATCCGAGTCGGGTTACGGTGGAGGAAATTCCGTTCAGATTTAATGGTAATCCCATGACATAACAATCGTAACAATCGGAATAGCCAAGGTGGTTACAACCAAAGCAACAGCAGAGATAGGGTTATCGTGAGCAACCCAAAGCGGTTGAATAGTGGGCGCACCATGTCTTCACCACTAGCTTAGACAAGCGAGACCGAAGGTTCAAGCGGGCAAATAACGCTGTTGAACCGGCCGTGCCCCATTACCTCGCTGGTCGGAGCAGCCCATTATATGGAGTAGAGAGGATCATCCTCCCGGGTTGACAATCCGGTCGGTAGCCCTCGTGGTGGCACCTCGTGGGAGGTTATAAGTTCACCAAGGTACTCATGGATGGAGGAAGCAGCATTAACATCCTGTACTATGAGACCTTCCGTCGATGGGGCTAACGGATAAACATCTCAAACCGTCCCAATACAAGGTTCCATGGTGTGGTACACGCAAGTCAAGATATCTTGTTGGTAAAATAGCTCGAAGTGGCCTTTGGTGATGATTATGACTCGGATCGGAAACATTGACGCTTGAAGTGGTAAAAATCCAAGTCCATATCATGCCCTGTTCAGCGACCGCTTATGCCAAGTTCATGGCACGGCCTTGTTATATCTATTTGCAGCTCAAGATGCCGGGTCACAAGGGACAATAACGGTTCATGGGAGCCGCAAGATCGCTTTGGAATGTGAGGAAGGTGATGCGGCTTACGCCGAGTCGGTTTGTGCCACCGAGGAGCTGAAGTACTATAAGGACAATGTTGATCCGGTGGACATGACTCCATTGAAGAAGCCAACTACTGAGCATGATCCGCCCTGAAATTCAAATCGGCAATGAGACTAAGCTTGTTGACTTCGTGCTGGCGATTCGTCCAAGCGATTCAAAGATCGGTGCCAACTTGATCCGAAATAGGAAAGCGCGCTCATCGAAGTTCATCCGTGAGAATCGGGACATTTTGCATGGAAGCCTTCCGACATGCCGGTGTACCGAGGCAACTCGTGAGCACACTCTTAATGTAGATCCCAAGTACAAACCGTGAAGCGGTTTCTCCGCGGTTTAACGAAGAAAGGCGCAAGGCCATTGGAGAGGAGGTGGCGGGCTCTTAGCACCTGGTTTTATTGTTGAAGTCTTCCATCCGAGTGGCTTGCTAATCCGGTGCCGGTTCTTAAGAAAACGACACTTGGCGCATGTGTGGATTACAGATCTTAACAAGGCTTGTCCAAATAGATCCTTTGCCCTCCCGCATTGACCAGATTATTGATGCCACTACGGGTTGTGAGCGTTTGAGCTTTTTGGATGCATATTCGGGTATCATCGATCAAGATGGCGATTAAGGACCAGGAGAAGACGGCGTTTATCACTCCCTTTGGAGCCTTACGCTATGTATCTATGCCTTTTGGGCTCAAGAGCGCCAAGCAACTTATCAACGTTGTGTATGTAATTGCTCGCATAAACAGATTGGCCGTAATGTGCACACCTATGTTGATGATATTGTGGCAAGTCAAGGAGAAGGAGACACCGATTGACGATTTGAAGGAAACCTTTGACAACCTGCGGGTTTACAAGATGATGCTCAACCCGCCAAATGTGTCTTTGGTGTTCCGCGAGCAAGTTATTGGGTTTTCGTGTCCAACAGGGAATTGAAGCTAATCCGAGAAGATTACGACTATTACCTCCTGGCTAAACCGAAGTGTATTAACGATGTCCAGCGTTTGGCAGGCCGGATTGCCGCTGAGCCGGTTTTTCGGCCGCCTCGAGAGAAGGCCATCCTTTGTACCAGATCTTTGAAAAAGACGGATCGGTTTATGCGAGTCCACCGCCGGCCGATGAAGCGTTGGAGGACTTAAAGCGGCAATTGGCCAACCCGCTTTGTGCTCGCCGCTCCCATTGACAAGGAGCCGCTTCGCTATATGTTGTCTGCTAATGCCGGGCGGTCGGCGTAGCCATTGTGGTGGAGCGGAAGGAGGCGGGAAGGAGCATCGGTTCAACGTCCGGTTTACTATATCGGCAGGTACTTATTGAATCTAAGCAAAGGTATCCGCATTGGCGTAAGCTGGTATATGGAGTTTTCATGGCAAGCGGAAGTCAAGCAAGATTTCCAAGGGCACCCCATCACGGTGGTCGATTCGCTCCCTTAGGCGATATCATACGTAACCGGAAGCGATCGGCGGATTGCCAAGTGGGCTATAGAGCTTGGGCCGCACGGTTCAAGTACGTGCCTCGGACGGCGGTGAAGTCTCAAGCACTTGTGGATTTCATTAATGATTGGGCGGAGTTGCAAGCACTGAAGAAAAGCCGGATCACACATATTGGACCATCCATTTTGACGGATCCGAGCAATTGGAGGCTCGGGGTTGGAGTCGATTAACTTCCCCACGAGGTGACAAGTTACACACGTTCTCCGCTTAATGTTCCCTTGTACTAACAATGCAGTGAGTATGAAGCCTTGCTCCATGGTCTCCGGATGGCTAAGGAGATGAATCTTAGCGGGTTAAGTGCTTCGTGACTCGGACCTAGTGGCTCAACAGTGTCCGCACTTGGGATTCAAAGGACCCACTCATGGTTGCATATCGTCGTGAGGTGGATATTGTTGCGAGTCATTTCAAGGGCTATCGGTGGACCACGTGGACCGTCGGAAGAATGAAGCGGCGGACGCTTTTAGCCGGTTGGGCTCTCAACGTAAACCGTCCCGCCTAATGTTTTTACTCGACGTCTTTGCACAACCCGTCGGTCCAGCTCCCCAGTGAAGCGGATTTGGCTATTCCTGATCCGGAGGCTCAATTGGTGGCAGCTCTTCACGTCACTCCGGATTGGGCGCTTCCTTATCTTGCGACATGAACCGGGCGAGTTACGAGAAGATGAGGCGTTGGCGGCGGATAATCCGCGATCCAAGTCTATGACCATTGTTAATGGCGAATTGCATCATTGCAGCGTGTCGAGGCGTTTCAACGTTGTGTGTCCCCGAGGAAGGCTATGAAATATTGCGTGAGATCCACGAAGAGATTGTGGTCACCACGCGGTTCAAAATCCTTGGTGGCTAAAGCGTTCCGCCACGGTTTCTATTGGTTGATTGCTCATGCCGATGCGGAAGATCTGGTCGACGATGTGATGGTTGCCAAAAGTTTTCGAGACGTGCTCATGTACCGCCCAAGAATTGAGGATGATTCGGTTACTTGGCCGTTTGCAACCTGGGGCTGGATATGGTTGGACCTTTCAAAAGGTCCAAGGACAAGAAGACCCACCCACTTGGTGGCGGTTGACAAGTTTACAAAGTGGGTAGAGGCGAACACATTAGCAAGTGTGGCGCGCCACGGCGGTTCGATTCATCAAAAGGTGATTTTCGGTTTGTCTTTCCACACAATCATCACGGATAATGGTACCAATTTGTCCAAAGGTGCCATGAAAGAGTTCTCGCGACGTGAACACATCCGCTTGATGTTTCTTGAAGAGCCCACCCACAGTCCAATGGTCAAGCGGAACAGGCTAATCAAGAGATCTTGAGAGGCATCAAGCCCGGCTTATGGTCCCTTTGCAGAGGACACCGGGTTGTTGGGTAGAAGAACTACCATCCGTGTTATGGAGTATCAACACTACGCCCAATGATCCACAGGATACACACCGTTCTTTATGGTCTATGGAGCGGAGGCGGTTCTCCCAGTGACATTCGTCATGACTCACCTCGTGTGGCAGCTTATGTTGAAGCGGACAACGAGGCGGCACGGCAAGGCGCTTTGGACGGTTGGATGAGGAGCGTGACATAGCAGCTGCCAGCTCGGCGATTTACCAACAGGATCTTCGTCGTTACCATAGTCGCGGGTTAGGACCGAACTTTTCAAGAAGGAGATTTGGTGCTTGGCTCATCCAAGACCGGTGATATGCACAAGTTATCCCCACCTTGGGAGGGACCTTTCGTGGTCGCAAGAATCACTGCACAACGGGTCGTACTATCCGATCGATATTCGAGAGCATAAAGACTCACGCACGCCGAGGAGGAGACCAACGGCCGTGGAACATAGCTCATCTTGACCTTATTATACCGAGCCATCGGCTCTACTCATGTACATATTATGACAGTGTATATATTATGAATAAAGTAATAAACCGAGCCTCGGCTAAAGCGGGTATCTGTTACTTACATCATGCGTGGTTACATGGAGTTGTTACGTCTTAAAGCGGCCTCCGGTTTACCCCGAGTTTGCTTTTCAAAAGCTTTATGATATCACTTGGGGGCTTGGTCGGTGTCCGAACCAATGCAACACCTTTTGATAGGCGAGCCACCAGATCACTTGGGGACATGGTCAAGTCTGAGATCCACGCCTCTTGATCGGCCTAAGGCCATAGAGTCACTTGGGGCTTGGTCGAACCGAACCATTGCCACGCCACTTGATCCGCATAATGCCACGGTTTGATTGGGGACCTGGCTAACTTGAACCATGGCTACACCTTATTGGGAGCTTGGTCGTGTCCGACCATGGTAACACCATCTGATCGGCTCAGTAAAGCCTCTTTTTGCAAACGGTTTTATCATTACCTTTGCTTCCATATTTTTTCATAACTGTTATTTGATTTTTGTTGCGTTTCTTAAACCGATAACATTTTTAAACCGGTTCAAACTGTCAATTGACGGAATTCGGTCCATTTTTAATCCGGAGATAATTTTTCCGGTTTGACTTTTTTTGTTAACATCCCATTATGGAGTAACAGGGGGCTTGTCATGACCCGGCACGGTTTACATGGTAAACCGGCATTATAAACACAGGAGCTATTTTCTCCTTTGACGGTAACGGTTTATACAACCTCCGCTTCAAGATTGGCTAAGCCAACTTCATGCCCAGCGATGGCAGGTATTTTGTATCACAAATTTTGATTATATACCTCAATATTTCATTTCATATATATACGAACGTCACAAGCCGGCTGGCGGCACAAACCGCCGTGGCAGTTTAAGATTTTGTGACTGCAGGCAATATAGATTGAAGATTTCGATCATTCAATCAAAAGTATCAGCACCATTGCACGAAGGCATATTAAAAGCAAAAGTGTTTGCTATCCTACTACAAGGCATTCAGAGGCCCAAAATTTGGAATTGCTTCATAACGGGCAGTATCTGACGTATCAACCGACTTGACGGATTAAGCTTCATTGCGGGTTGACGTGAAGTAGATGGGTCGTCGGCGTCGGTTCAACTTCTTCCTCCTCACCATCCAATGGCGGAAGTCATTGGTGGTCTAGTCAATCCGGTTAAAGCACGAAGACAGCCTCTTCACTTATAAGCTCAGCCGGATCAACGTCGAGGGCATAAGTGTGCTTACGGGTTGGTGGAACAAGGTTCTCGCACTTCCGAATAACAGCTTCAACCCGTACATTGTTCGCGTCATAGAAGGAGCGGTGAACCGTCAGTTGGCCTCTTCGCCGATTGACTTCGCCAGAGGACGATCTCCCTTGTTACCCGCTTGAGAGCATCATTATCAAATGCTTCGCCATTTTCTTGAGCACCGGGAAGCCTTTGGCTATGTCACCGGATCAAGGTCACTATCCATGCTTTGGCGCGAGTTAGTGCCAATAAGGTGCCAACCGGCAGCGGATCGTTTCAATTCTTCTATCTATGCCGGTATCATAGATAGCCGGTCCATGTGTCCTTGATCAATGTCGAGCTGCATTATCATAAGAAGTGGCGCAAATAACTCATTGGGTGCGGTATACAGCTGTTCAATTAGCGTATACGCTGCCTTGAGTTTCTTCCGCATGTCGAGCCTGGATGAGCAATGCGCCTACCTATACCGGTTTAAGAAAGTTCAGTTAAACGGAGGAAATTTCAAAACGGAATATTCATCACAACCTTGGTGAAACGTTGCTTACCAAATATTGCGAGAGGTCATGGCATTGATTTGGCGCTTTAATCCATGAGCTCTTCCGTCGCGGTTTAAGAGCTGCTTGACATCTTCCGCCCGCTTTAGCAAGCCCGCCTTTTCGAAGATCCCACTGGCCCGCTCGGACTTAAACCACTCCTTGAGCTGCTCCATGGTAGTCAAGGCGGTTTTCAGCTCATCCTTGGCCTTGGAGGTTTCTGCTTGCTGAGATTTCAGATTTTCTTGAAGATCATTGATTTTTGAGACTTGTTGGCGTATCTCACTCTGCAACAAAAAGGGAGCATGTTAATATCTTTATTAGAAGTCCCAAGCGCATAACCAGTCATACACTTGGCACTTGGGGGCTAATGTGGATCATTTTTTATATTGATTATTGAAGTCCCATGGATTAATACAAGTGTTAATCATGGCACTTGGGGGCTAATGCATGTTTGATCAGAAATATATAAGACAAAGTACTATGAACTATGCAAAGTCCCGGTTTGACTTTCTAGGGACAAACCGGCCCTTGGGGGCTACTATGCAATGAAGGTACAAGAGAAGGGCACAACTATTTACCTCATAGCGCTCCTTCATAAGATTTACTAAACCGGCTTCATAATCATGGCTTGTGTAGAGCCGGTTCAGGAAGCCAGAGTGAAGGTCTTGGGTAGAGAGATTGTTATGAGCTGACAGATCAGTTTTTTCCTTCCCTTTGCTCATGGCAGCAAATTCTTCCTTGGCAGAGTGCTTTGATAAAGCAACCGGATTGCCAGGGGCGGTATATGCGGTGCCCGTAACTACGACATCATCATCTTTGGTCGGACTGGCCGGATTAGCATTTTCAACAGGGCTTGGCGCTTTCATACACGGGCTTGGCGGATCAGCAGTTGAGTCCCGTTGTTCTGCTGTAGGGCTCGGAGGAGCAGGAGGATGTGAAGTATCAACTTGGACATCCGGTTCAACCTCTGGCGGATTAGCATTGGCATCTTGATTGTTCCCAGCAGAGTTGTCTTTAGCCACTTCGGGATTTTCACCATGATGCTCTGGAGTCTTCTCCGGATCAACATCCACAGTAGGGTCGAGGGTCTTGGCCTTTTTGCTAAGTCGAGCCTTGGTGCTACAACATCAAGGGTTAGAATATGATAAACCGACAAGTACAAGGAACAAATTAAGGAGTAATATACTTAACCAGCAGCAACCTTGAGAGGAGGCAGGTGAGTGGTTGATGAACCGCCGACGAGTTGGAAGAAGCCCGTAATTCGGGTCATACGGATTGAGAGGGCATCGGAAGAAACCTTTCAAAGGATAACGCTTTTCAGGAGAACAAGTCACCTCTGGACGACGTTTTCGGGTTGGTGTGTCAGCTAAACCGGACGATGTAATTTGTTGACCGCTATGCCGGGTTGTACGGCGTTCTTCAGTTTGCTGTGTCTTCAAAGAAAATTTTGGATCCAAATAAGCATGGGAGTGAGATTGTTTCACTTTCCGGATGTCGCGTAATTCTTTTACCGTACAAGATCGTAATCGGAAGAAAGAAGGATTACCTCAACGGGTTCTCGCATGGCTGACCTCGGCCATCCCGGAATTGCAAATGTCAATAAAATGAATGAAAAAGAACCAAGTGAGTCAAGCTCTACCTCAAGATCGATTCTTCATCTTCCGCGGTTCGAAGACTCGGCAGTTTTCCTCTTGCCAGTTTTCTTGGTGGCCTTGGTCTTTGCGCGAGGAACCCGGGCCGGTTTAGTTCGTTTCCAAAAGGAGTTGTTAGCCTGAAAATTAATACAGAGGGATTAATACAATCAATATGGAATCAAGGTCAGTAGAGTAATGAGAGGAACCTTACCGCGAGTTTTCCTCTTGCCAGTTTTCTTGGTGGCCTTGGTCTTTGCGCGAGGAACCCGGGCCGGTTTAGTTCGTTTCCAAAAGGAGCTGTTAGCCTGAAAATTAATACTGAGAGGATTAATACAATCAATATGGAATCAAGGTCAGAGAGTAATGAGAGGAACCTTACATGGGCGGTTTGTTGGAGGGACGAACGGAGCCAACCCGGTTTAGCCGCATGCGAGATCGGTTCATCGAGCATTTTCTTCACGAGCTTCGGTAACTTCAAGCTCGATTATTGATAGTTCGTGATGTCGTTGAGGATCTTTAGCGTCACCAAGATATTCGCATCAATCCGGGCGGCGGCTTAATGGCAAGATGCCCCAAGAAACCCAAAGAGGACAAGGTCAATATCGGTTAAACCGTTGGCCATCGAGAGCCCTGAGCTTGGTAATTTGAGGTGCAAAATTCTTCCGTTCTGCGGCGGTCAAGCGTGAAGGCAATGGGTGGCTGTTGCTAAGCCGGTGAGGGCGATAACCCGGCAAGGGATTTTCTCCGTTAGGAGCAGTGTTCCGGCAATAGAACCAGGTTTGATTCCAATCTTTAGGATTGCTATGATGTTTGGCGTGAGGGAAGTCCACTTCCTTCCTTTTCTGGATTGAAATGTCGCCAAGTTCTGTGTTAGGGCCGTCTGAGAATTCTGTACGGCGGTTCAAATGAAAGAAATCTCAAAATAACTCCACGGTTGGTTCTTCTTGAAGATAGACTTCGCAGAATACTTGAAAGTTGCATATATTGGACACAGAGTTCGGACCAATATCTTGTGGATGGAGTTGGAAGCTTGTGAGGACATCCCGGAAATTTTTTGATCCGGGCGGGCTGAATCGCCGGTCTAGGTGTTGCATAAAAACAATCACCTCTCCTTCTTGAGGTTCAGGTGGACATTCCGATTCCGGAACTCGCCAGTGGAGAACATTTTTTGAGGCTAAAGCGCCCGGTGGTGGCGTAGCCGTTGAGTTGTGTTTCCGTGATCCGGGCGGAACCCAATTGCAAGCGAAAATTGTTTCGCCATTCCGGAAGGGGAGCTGAAAGAAAATCAAGCGAGTGCGGTTTCTGTCTCACGGTTTGTAAGTGAAAAATTCAGTGTTAAACGGTGAAAATACAATGCAAGGTCCAGTTGGCGGTTTAAGAGGGCTAATGACATATGGCGGATTGGCCATCAAGGATTAAACCGCCCATAGGCAGAAAGGCCCAGACTCAAAATTTCTGCTAAGTGTTGACAGAAGCAGGTTTCACACAATGTTCAAATCTATTTGGATCTACCGCACATCTATAAAGCAGTTTGTACTGCGTTCTTTAAAAGGCGTTCAAGTAAAACAGAGAAGGATGCATACTCTACCAGAAGAAAAGGAAGGGCTGCTAGTATTAAAAACAGATGCAGAAAGACTACCGCAGGAGATCTATATCATTTTTGGATCAAAACTACATGGCGAAGGGTACAATGAAGAGGAAAATGGAGAGCTGTGCGGATGAGCTTGTAAAGCCTAATGCAGATCTAAGGACGAGGAACAGAAGAAGCTTACCTCTGCAGATTACGGCGGAGGGGGGCGATGAGCCTCTGATCTAACTCAGGTTGATGCAGCGGCCTTGGTCGGTGCAGTTCTCGAAGGCCGCGGACGACGGCGGAGCTTCAAGAGCTGGGGCGTCGCGAGGAAGAAGAAGATGCGGAAGAGGAAGATAAAAAGGAGCCCTCGGGCTTTATTTATAAGGGAAAGAATAAAAGGCAGGCGCGAGAATCAAGGCGTCCGAAGCGGCTGAGTGGGCGCGCCTGTCGCCTTGATTTTCGAGATAATCATTAATGAGAAGGGAATCTTTTTAATCCTTTTACGCAGAGATGATGTCATGACGGACCGTTGCGGTGCCCCGAAGATGACGTCACGGCGGTTTACAAATATTCACAGGAGAAGTCAATATGGCGGTTTACCAAAATTCACAGGAGAAGTCAATATGGCGGTTTACGAAAATACAAGAGGATGTTTACAAGATATTTTATTGTTGAAGATTGACATGAATGAATTCAAATCAATCCGGAGGCTAATGTTGAGGATATAGCTACTAAGTACAAACCGGCTAGGAGGGCCCGGTTCACCTTAGACTATGCTGAAGCCCATGAAGATCTTGAAGATGGCGTTCAACTAGTAAAGCTTGGAAGCCCACGGCCCAAAGGCGGATTAGGGCCCGTAGTGGTAAACCGCCATGATTATGTAAACTTGTAATATAAGTTAGAAAGGAGAGACCGAGCGGACACTTTGTATAGGTCGGCTCGGGACTCTAGAGACCGCCGGGCGTCAACTCGTATATAAAGGGACGACCCGGCGGCGGTTCAGGACAGACAACAACAACTCGAGGCCTAGGCGAAGCTTATTTGCTCCCTAGTCATCGAAACCACATCAATCCCATCACAACTAGACGTAGGCTTTTACCTTCATCGAAGGGGCCGAACTAGTATAAACTCTTGCGTCTTTGCGTCCGCTTTAACCCCTTCAAGTTAACCCGTCGCGATGGCTCCACGACTAAGTCCTTTCACGAGGACATCTGTCGTGACAAAACCACGACACAAACCGACGAGAATCCTCGATCCAGGAGGACTTGTCGGAGAAACTCCCAGTTCACACGGTCGTACGCCTTCTCAAAATCGAGTTTGAGGAGAATCGCAGTCTGTCGGCGCTTTTTAGGAGTGGACTATTTCTTGGAGGACCAACGGCCCTCCAAGATGTTACGCCACGAATGAAAGCCGACTGGTTCCTAATAATAATGCGATGAGTTATCGGAGACAAACGAGTTGAACACGCCTTAGCACAAATTTTAAACGGAACATTAATCAAAGCGATAGGGCGGAAAAGACTAATGTGATCCGCGCCGACCTTGGGGATCGAGAGAGAACCCCAAAGTTCAGCGAGAGATATCTACCGCATCACATAAAACCGTTGCAAGCGTCGAAAATAGGAGCTTTAAGCACTTGCCAAAACCGCTTAAACATCGCCACCGCCACCCATCCGGCCCGGCGCGATGTCATTTCATACCCAGCGTCGCCTTGTCAATCTCCTCGGGGAGGAAGGCCAATCTCGAGCCCTCATTTTCCTCGTCCGAGACCCGCAACGCAGGGTCCCACACATCCTCCCTAAGCTGAGCCCGGGATTCCTCCCTGGAACCCATAAGTTGGATGTAAAACTCATAAATGTGTCGGACGATATCCCGTTGTCGCAATAGGAGCCCCTGCTCCGATTGCAGTCTCAGGATGGCGCACTTACGACGTCTGCCATTAGCCTAGGCGTGGAAATACTTAGTATTCGCGTCGCCCTTGAGCGTCCACTTAATACCACCACGCCTACGCCAGTACTCCTCCTCGGATTTAAGGAGGGACTCGACTTGGGCTTCAAGCGCGTAGCGCTGAGCCCAGTCATGCTCGGAGAAGACCTGCATGTCCGCCGCTGCGTCCAACTGGGCGAGCTCCTCGGTCAGGCGCGATCGTAACAGCTTATCCTCACGTCCCTGGTTAGCTCCCCACCCTTTGAGAGCCGCACGCAAACCCGCCCCAGCGGCAATCCATAACTCCATCGGTCCACGCGCACGCCCGACCCGAGCGACGCAATTCTCCCATTTTGAAAGGAAGATTTGCTCAAAGTCCGGAGACTCAAGCCACGCGGTTTCAAAGAAAAAGAGCGGGCTGCGTTTTAACCTTTCCTCCCCAGAGGAAAGAATGAGGGGGACATGGTCCGACCCAATCCTTGTTTCGGCATGCAGAGAGCACAAGGGAAACAACACCTCCCACTCCGAGGACATGAAAACCCTGTCCAAGACCGATCGCACCGGCGTTAGCTGTTTGTTGGTCCAGTGTATCGAGCCCCCGCGAGCCACTTCCCTAAGGGCCATGGATGCGATTGCATTATTAAACATGGACACCCTTGTCCGATTAATAATGCCGTTATTTTTGTCCGCTCGAGCGGATCAAGTTGAAATCCCGCCCACGAAAGCGAGAGGAAGGTTGCGCGCTCAAAGACATCACCTTGGTGCAGTTCTCCCAAGAACTCGAGCGAAAGCGCAGTGATCGGCCGGGCCATACACGACGATCACCTCCCATTCTTGGAGAGTGGCACGATGGCGCACGTGGGCCGCCAGGAAGAACCTGCCGGCGTCCCAAGTCACCACCTCCAAGCAAACTAGATTAACGCCTAGCAGCAAGCCCCCCGAGTGCCCTACCGCAGGCACCCAATGCCAAACAAAACGCTCCAACGGGTCAACGGCTAGAAGGTCCCGATGATTGAAATCGGCCTTGATAGTCTCCTGCAAGCCGACCACGTCAATTTCTTCGTTCCTAATGAACTCTTTTAACTGGGTCCGCCTCCCAGCGTGGCCGAAGCATCGGATGTTCCAGAAAATGAAACGCATTATATGATGCGATTGCGGAGACGGATACCGCGAGTGGTAACCGCTTTGGCCACGCGCCGTGTCTTAGCAAGACGACGGTTGGAGGAGGACAGCACAGCCCTCGCTACTATGTCCTCCTGATCGGGCGCGCGACGAGCACCAGAAGAAGCCCTGCGCTTCTGCTGCTGCTTTGGCGCAGCGGACACAGCGCTACTGAGCAAGCGCGGCTGCATAATTTCCTTCGCATGAATAAGAGACACCTCGTCGCTTCCCCGCGTCGATCGCCACTCCACTATCCGCTAAGATACCACCCAAGCACTCATCTGAATAATCATCAAAGATCGTAAAGCAGGGCATGGGGTTACCTTTGATTTCGAGATTCTTCTGAGCCTGCAGGAGCTGGGCCCGCTGGAGGGATGGCATGTTGCCCTTGGCACCCTTCGGACGAGAGCTCGCCCTCTCCTGCGTCGCCGGGGGCGCACCCACCGCCTTGGACCACCTGGCCGTGGGGATGGGTACCACCTTGGACACCTCCGCACGAAGAGCATCAGAGGCGGGAGGGGAGATGACCGACGAGGAGCCCCCAGCCGGACCCCCAGGGGAGGCCAGCGCCATCACCATCGGTCGTAGTGGAGCAGGCGTGCTCGCACGGACCGATGGGGGACTCGCCGGCGCCACCGCGGGGGGCTTGCGGCCCGCCGCCTTCTTCTGGAGCTTCGTCCCGCCATCGCCGAGGCCGGACGCCACCTTGGGAGAGCACGCCGCGACCCGAGGCTCGCCCACCACCGCAGCCACAGGGGAGACCAGCATCGAGCGTCCCTCCGAGTCACAGGACGCCGAGACCCCCTTGTCGATGTCGAGACCCATGGTCATGTTGGATCCATATTGGTTGAACCCCATCTCGTTGCTGCCCACCACCACTTGGCACTCCTCATGGTCTTGTGCCGCGCCCGCCGCCGGAGGCGCAGCCTGCACGTCCGTGTCCTTGAGACCAAGCTTGTCCCAAGTCGCCGTGTCAATGGAGTCATCCCCCATGCTCATGTCGTGGTCCTTATCCTTGTCTTCCGGGCCCTTGTCAGCATTGGCTGGTGGAGGAGGAGGGGGAGTGGGAGCCGCACCCTGCAGAGCGCCTATCTCGGCCTCCAGGCGGAAGGTGAATCCCTCACTGTTGAACCAAACTTGCACGTAGCCCTTGAGCTTGGCCGGGGCACGACACGCGAAGCGCATCCGCACCGGCCCAAGGCCCGACAGCGACGCCTGATCCACCTCCATTGGACGCTCGATCATCACTGTGGCGGCCATGAGGCGGTCCACGTGACGATGCTTGGGCGGCACACCCCACAGCTTGACCCAAGTGTCCGGCATGATCTCGGCCTTGGGCTCCTCCGGGCGAGATTCCTTGATGTCCGCCATGATGTCGTGGAGGGAGAAGTAGAGCTTGCCGCTGCGGGTCGCCATCCGCAGCATGGCCTTGTCGGGGAAGACGACCGAGAACTGATCGGGTGTCTAGCCCATTCGATGAAATGCCATCGTTACTTTTCAAGTTCATTTTGCATGAACTTTGTATCAATTTTGTCCGAATTTGCCCTATGAACATAGCACATGATTTTCTGAAACTGCCATGTGTTTGAGCATCGTGTGACAAGGTATGGGTGTGTGGCAACTATAATGACTAAGCTACGGGGTGTCACTTTCAATTCAGGTTCCTTTTGCCATGTCTTATATGAGTCTCTTTTTTTTTCTTTCTGATTTTACCATATGAAGCTAGCACATATTTTCTGAATTTGCCATGTTTTGAGCATCGTCCTAAATTAGGATGACGCCATGATATGTTCTTCGAGCATCATGGCAAAGTAGTTAATTTGCATTATGGCATTTTCACGTACATTTTTTCCCATGTCTGAACATTTTTGTACAATTATATCATGACATTTTTTGGTATATGATGCATGACATTTTTAATGAACATAACATGACAAAAAATGCCATGTTAAGTTCAATAAAAATGCCATGGAACATACAGCACTTTATGCCATGGCATAATAAAAATGCCATGTGGAAAACAATAAAAATGCCGTAGTTGCCATGCTATACTATTAATAGTGGTAGTACTAAAATAGACGGGAGCGACCTTTTGGTGGACGGGGGCATTGACTCCTGTTTTTTCAAATTATTCAAAAGTCATATTTCCAAGTTTTAAAATTATGTAAACTTATACATACTCATGGCGGAGCTGTGAAATTTCGTTCAAAAATATTATGATTTGCAAGTTACATAAAGAAACAAAATCCCGGCCCAACAATAAAAAGATTGAACAATTTTTATTTATTTATTTACATTTTTGTCTACACCACGTATGAAAGTATATTGTCATGAAAATTTTCTTGAACGTTTTATATGTCTACTTGTGTATGTACAATTTTTTTTCTTTCTTTTGCGCTGTGGAAATATGTTTTTCCTAAAGTCCACCAATGCACACGTCCACTGAAAGGCATTTTCGTAAAACAGCCATGCTATACTACTAATAGTTGCCATGTAACATGATATAAAAATACCATCAAAATACTATGGTATTTTTGGTAAGATTGTATCATGGCATTTTTTTTGTTGTTGTATGATGCATGGCATTTGTGATTGAACATAACATGGCATTTTTTGTTTGCATTTAAGAGAAAATGTAGGTTTTCTACTTTTGTGACATGCAAATTCATAACTTTTTTATTGTATTCTTTAGAGCATGGCATTTCTTAGAGAATATTTTTCCCACTAACCTTGCCATGTGCAATTTTATTAATGTACCTTAGCATTTTTAGTTTTTGTACCATGACATTTTTACTAATTAGAACATGACAGTTTCAAAGCAGGTAGCATGGCTTCTTTTTTGTTCCTTAGTCCATGGCAATTTTGGTAATTAGACTATGGTTTAAAAAAAGTAGCTACATGGCAATTTTTAGTAATTAGACAATGGCTTTTTTTATTAAGTAGATCATGGTTTATTCAACTTACGTAGCATGGAAATTTTATTTCTATAGAGCATGACATTTTTAATAATTAAACCATGGCATTTTTATTAAGTAGACCATGGTAGTTTAATTTAGTTAGAATGGCATATTTATTCTTGAGAGCATGACCATTTTTGACATATGTGGTGATTTTTTGGACTTGTGATTAACTTTTTTCCAACATGTCTATTTTTCCTATGTCAACTTTGTAGCATTGTTCTTGACATTTGTCCCAATGGTATTTTTGTGTCTATTCCTAGAGCTAGCATGTCCACGTTAGATGTTATGTTACTATGGTAAAAATATCTACTCCCTCCATTCCAGCTTGAATAACACTCTTATATTATGGGACAGAGGGTGTACATGGTAATTTTATTAATTAGCTTATTAAGTAGACCACAACATATTCAACTTAGGTAGCATGGCATTTTTATTTCTATAGAGCATGGCATTTTAAATATTTAGACCATGGTAGTTTTAGTTTGGTAAGTTTGGTATATGGTTGTGCGTGTTTTGGTTACTGCTGTAGATTTGATATATTTGGCCCCCGTTCGAAAAAGCTTGTCCATCAAATAGATGTATCTAGCACCAAATTAGTGCTAGATACATCCATTTGAGAAATAAGCTTCAGACAAATTTTTCCGGACGGAGGGAGTATGTGTGGATGCACTATATTTAAGAAGTCCAGCTGCATGATTGATATGTGTATGGGTGTTGGATGACGGACCATCATTCACTAACTCTTTTTTAACAGTACTAGCAAAAGAGCCCGTGCGTTGCAACAACAAAGAAAATGTGACACACGCTCTTAATCCAACAACCATCACTCAAGACCACAATAGGTCCATCTCCTTTATTTTTGTGAGGCCTCATATTTGTGTTGCCACTTATCCTCCTTCTCACCCTCGCCGGCGATGGCCTTGGTGTTCACACAAAAAAAAGCGTGTCTGAATATGGTTAATCCTAAGGCGTCTCTCTCTCTCTCTCTCTCTCTCTCTCTCTCTCTCTCGCTTTCTCTCACTCTCGCGATGAGAAATCCGTTGTTTTCCCCTGCGACATTTTTCAAAGGTATGCATGTGTAGTTATCGATGTTTTCTTTTCCCTATATTGTTATAGTGGGGTGTTTATTTGCAATCTGGATCGCCGCCGGTACGAAAGGAAAACGGATCTTACGCTATAAATTATAAGTTTGTTCCCAAAACAATATTTAACAGGTAAAATTAACATCATATTTAGATTCCACATATTTTTCTAATAAAATTTCATATATAATATGTTAAAATCGAAGTTACGGTTTAAAAGATACGGATAATTTAGAAAATCATTTGTTTGACTTAAATATATTTCAAAATAATATTTAAAAATACTTAACATGTAAAATAATCTCATATTCATATTCTACATATTTTTCTAATCAAATTTCATATATAACATGTTCAAATCGAAGTTACGGTTTAAAAGATATGGATGATTTAATAAAACATTATTTGACTTAAATATGATCCGTGGATGAATTATCTAAAACAACAGGGGGGGTTTTGAAAAATGTAAAATAACGGTTCGGGTGTGACTTAAATCTGGACTATGGGTTGATTTTAAGAAAATACAAGGACTTTTGTGTAAAATATGATCGTTTTAACTTAACAACTGCGGGTTGAATTTTCTAAAATAGAAGGACTTTTCTAAAAAATGTCATGACGAACGAAAGAAATCTAATTTGCTTTATTATTAGATAAAGATAAGAGACAATAAAGATTTAGTACTTCCTTCGTAAACTAATATAAAAGCGTTTAGATCACTATTTTAGTAATCTAAACACTCTTATATTAGTTTACAGAGGGAGTACTAGCCAAAATAATATAAACGCTAAATGGTGACAAAACACAAAGTTCCCGGAGGTCGCTACAGAAAAATTGGCACATTTTTCAGTACACGAGTCGAAATTGGCCATCGACGGGAGTACTGTTGACCACCGGACAAGCTGGACGATACTCGGTTCCGAAGTCAGACAGTAAAAAGCGGTTACCCCCACAAAGCGGCAGGTTAACCGCGTCAGATCATGCGGCATAACCGCGCGTTTAACCAGGAGATTCTTCTTCCCCGAGGAAAAAAAAAACAGGAGATTCTCCACGGGCACGGAGCAGGCGTGGTCGCGGTGCACCATGGGCTGTCGTGCACCACAGCCACAGGGCGACAGAAAAAGGGCGCGCGGTGCGGATGTGGGGGGGCCCGCGCCGAGGATAAGCCCCCTTTTTTCCGTGGTGACAAGCACGAAGAGCGAGCGAGCAAGGGATAGAGAAAAAGAAGGAGCACGGGGCCCGCGGCGCGTACTTTTCGCTGTCCGCTAGCCAGTGACATGCGGGCCTGAGGCCGTGCTGGCGCGGGCCCCGCGCGTCAGTTTCCGTCTTCTCTCTCGGGCTTTCCGTCCGCGGTGGGGGCCTGGTGCGGTTCGGGGGCGGGAAAAGCGTGTGGGGGTTGGGGACCACACGCCGCTCACGTGAGCCCCGGATCTTGCTGGGCAAGCCGAGCCGAGCCGAGCACGTGGCCGCCGGATCCTCTGCGGCAGCGCCGCGTAGGGTTGTTGATGCTGCCGCCGCTAGGCTGGTCCATCCAGCTTTTTTTTTTTTTTGCGGGAAGGCTGGTCCACGGGCTCCTCTGGCCAGTGACAAGCGTGGTGGGTCCCGCCCAGACCGGACGTCCCTCGTCCGTGCGGTGCGATGCCCCGTCCAGATTCCAGCGAGAGGTCTCCGTCGACTACTACGTGTGAATCGCGTAGGCGATGAGATATATACCACGGGGTACGTACTACTACTTCTGTACGAACATGGAAATGACTGTCGCCGAGCCGAGCAGTGGGCTGAGAGACGTATGTAAATCCACTTGTATGGAGAATGGTACACCGTACGCGACTCTGGCGTTGTTCTTAGCCTTGTTCTTAGGTAAGCATGCCGCGTCCATCTCACTTTTGCCGAGGTTGGCATGGCAGGTCGCTTGTCACTTCATGGTGGAAAAACACTTTTGAGTCTTTGATGAGGCACGTACTATATGTATGTGTCAATGTCATGGTCACCGTGCTTTTCGTACCAATAATGCATAGACAACACGAAATTATCCCGGGCCCAGCAGGCCTCTTTACTTAATCTATTAACAAATTATTAAAATAATAAAGAAATCGACCTCGAAGAGTTCTTTAATAGCAACAGGTCAAGATCCAAAACTTCACAATGCAGCAAGCAGCGGCAGCTTGGAAAAGCCAAAACAGTCGGCATAGAAAGGAGACGAGCGCAAGCAAGCAATGTACATGTAGTACGGCCGGCACACTCCGGATAGATAAGCATGATGTGTTCCCGTCCGTCCTTGTTGAACGATTCCGAGCATGAATGACATGGACGGAACCGCACCACGCAGGCTGTGTCCAAGCATATGCAGATACAGACCCTGCGTCACGGTCGACCTAGAACGGCGCGCCCTGGCTCGAACTCTGCGACGACCAATCCCGCGCCATGCCGGCCAGACGCCGCGCCGGTTCACATCTCATCAAAGTCCTCACGTCATCATGCTAGTACCGCCGAGGCCGACGAAGCAGCAGTGGGTACCCCGCCCTGCCCTGCCAGCAGCAGCGAAATATCGAAGCAGAGTAGGAGCAGTAGTACTTGCTCAGCAGCAAAATCCCAACACACAAAGAGAAGCTCTCTTTCCCGTTGACCCGCGGGAAGCTCTCGCCTGAGCTCAGGCATGACGCCAGGGCAGTCGCGGAGTCCCAAGGCCAAGCACTGATTGAACCGCAAGGCGAGCGACGCCGACGTACCTCACACTCCAACAGCGAGCACCAAGGCGCCCCGCGCCCCCGCCCCCGCCTCCTCCGCGGCCACCGTCTCCGACTCGGCTCGCCGGCGAAATCTCGCGTGTCGCCACCTTGCTACACACCGGCAGCAGTCTTCCAATCCGGGAGACGAGACGACCAGCCGGGCGGCGATGAGCAGAGGACCTACCTGGGCTCCATGGGGAGCGAGGCAGATCGAGAGGGGCGCGCGCGCGCCTTTGAGCTCGCCACCGCGTGGGTTTTATAATGCCGCTCCTGTTGCCATCAGCTTCCACCGATTTTTCCATATAAAAAACGATCTATGCATTGTGCGCGTATTTAAAGGGGTGGATGTGCTGCTCGCTCGCACAGCCAGATCAATTGTATACTCTGTGGCGGACGGAGTATTTTAAGGGTTGCGGATCGTGTGGGCGCACCACCACCCCCCGGACTTTCTCTAGTGATGATCTTTGAACGCCACCAAAGGTGCTTGGACCTTTTCAATCGATTAATCTAGTTTCGGAGCGAGTACCTAAGCATGATTTTTCTATCTTGGTAGAATTGCATGCATATGCATGATGATGGTGATCAGTTGTACTCCCTCCGTTCCTAAATAATTGTCTTTCTAGAGATTTCAGCAAGTGACTACATACGAAGCAAAACGAGTGAATCTACACTCTAAAACATGTCTACATACATCCGTATGTTGTAGTCTATTTGAGATGGTTAAAAAGACAATTATTTAGGAACAGAGGGAATAAGAGCTTAGCCCATGCTTGGATCCAAGGGACTATTTTTAGTCTGACTAAAACTAGTCTCTTTTAGAGGCTAAAGTTCCAATCACCCCTGACTAAAGAGAGGCTAGAACTAGTCTTGAGACTAAAACTTTTAGTCGGGAACCCTACTAAAATATGGATTAGTCCTCTCTCTCCTCATTTAACTCCTCTCCTTTAACACATGCGAGTTCGGGATTGGAGGGTTTGAAGGATAATAAATGCTCATTGACTCATTGTAGTCTATTTAGTATTTGTATCCAAGCATGGATGAGGCTAGCAAGTTTTAGTCCCACTACTTTTAGTCATGGGACTAAAACGTATCCAAGCACCCTCTGAAAAATATTGTTAATAACCTGTCATCAAACGGTATAAAAAACGTCGCATCTTTCCAGAATACACATCCTACCTGGAGTACTGGAGTAGTTCATTTCGCTCACGGGAAACAATATAAGGCCAACTCCACCTCGCGACTCTATCCTGTCCGCCCCCATCCGTTTGGGGTAAAAGGGACAAAAGAGACGGCCCAGCGCGCGGCCTCAAACGGACAAATGTCCGGATTCCGTCCGTTTTCGATCCATCCCCGGCCCAAAGTTGCGCTCGGTTTGGGGTGAAAGCAGACGCTGGATGGATAGCGACGACGACGCCTTGTCCCCGTGGCCCGCCTGTCGGGGACACTACCAGTCCCTCCGCTCCCAACGCTTCACCCTTTCTCCCCGCCCCGCCCCGCCGCCAGCGCCGCCCCTATTCTCCGGCCGCCTCCTCACCGCGCAGCCCCCCTGCCGTCCATACCAAACCACGTCTCGACATGGCCACCATCACGCCCGCGCTTTCGCCGTAGTTTTGGTCGTCTATCGGGGGAGGTTTGGCCGTCGCCGTCCTTGCCGGTGGCGGAGGGGACACGACTGCCGGCGACGGACCACGGAGGCCGAGGCAAATTCCAAGGAGAGCTCCAGAGCGGCCAGTGGCCGGCCGGCAACCACCCCTGCTGCGTCCAGGTGATCATCGCGGCCTCTTCGCCACCACGACCGCAAGGTGTTCGACCTTTTGCCATCAAAGGTATGGACAGTGGAGACGAGTTTTTCTTTCATCACTTCCTTTGTTCATCGGACGATTCGTCGTCGGATGATGAAGATCTTGTGGTGGCTGCCTTTGGTCGTTCACGACCATATTCAACGGCAGCTTCCTCGATGCAGGGGTCACTCCGGCCGTGCTCCCAACTGAACCGCAGCAGAAGAGAGGCCACGCCTGCTCTATGCCGATTACTTTGCCAACACCCGCTCTTCAAGCGGATAAATTCCATCGCCGTTTTAGTATGGCAAGGCATGTGTCCAATCGTGTCGAGAGGGAGTGGTTGCTCATGACCCATACTTGAATGCAAGGCGGATGCCCTTGGCAAGCTTGGATTCTCCTCTTACCGTAAATGCACCGCGCCATCGCATGCTTGCATATGGTATTCCATGCGATCCGGTGGGCGAGTATGTGCGTATGAGTGAGACAACATGTCGATGTCAATGTACAAGTTTTGCCAGTGTGATCGAGGTGTTTGGCCCAGTACTTGAGGCAGCCAACCGCCGTCTGATCTGAGAGATTGTTGGCGACCAACACAGCTAGGGGCTTTCGAGGCATGCTTGGTGTTGGGGAACGTAGTAATTTCAAAAAAAATTCCTACGCACACGCAAGACCATGGTGATGGCATAGCAACGAGAGGGAGAGTGTCCGTCCACGTACCCTCGTGAGACCGAAAGCGAAGCGTTATAACAACGCGGTTGATGTAGTCGTGCGTCTTCACTATCCGACCGATCCAAGTACCGAACGTCGACACCTCCGAGTTACGCACACGTTCAGCTCGATGGCGATCCCGGGCTCCGATCCAGAAAGCGTCGGGGATGAGTTCCGTCGACGACGGCGTGGTGGCGATGATGATGCTCCACCGGCGCAGGGCTTCGCCTAAGCTCATGACGATATGACTTCACCGGCGCAGGCTTCGCCTAAGCTCATGACGATATGACCGAAGTGGAATATGGTGGAGGGGCACCGCTGCGGCTAAGGAACGATCACGTAGATCAACTTGTGTGTTATGGGGTGCCCCCTGCCCGTATATAAAGGAGCAAGGAGGAGGTGGCGGCCAAGGAGGCGCGCAAGGGGGGAGTCCTACTCCCACCGGAGTAGGACTCCTCCTTTCCTAGTAGGAGTAGGAGAGAAGGAAGGGAAGGGAGGAAGGGTGCGGCCCCTCCCCTAGTCCAATTCGGACTAGGCCTTGGGCGCGCGGCCTGCCCTAGGCAGCCCTCTCTCTTTCCCAGGGCCCAATAAGGCCCAATACTTCTCCCGGCGAATTCCGTAACTCTCCCAGACTCGAAAATACCGAATCATTCGGAACCTTTCCGAACTCGAATATAGTCGTCCAATATATCGATCTTTACGTCTCGACCATTTCGAGACTCCTCGTCATGTCCTCGATCTCATCCGGGACTCCGAACTCCTTCGGTACATCAAAACTCATAAACTCATAATATAAGCATCATCGAAACCTTAAGCGTGCGGACCCTACGGGTTCGAGAACTATGTAGACATGACCTAGAACTATTCTTGGTCAATAACCAATAGCGGAACCTGGATGCCCATATTGGCTCATACATATTCTACGAAGATCTTTATCGGTCAAACCGCACAACAACATACTTTGTTCCCTTTGTCATCGGTATGTTACTTGCCCGAGATTCGATCGTCGGTATCCAATACCTAGTTCAATCTCGTTACGCAAGTCTCTTTACTCGTTCCGTAATACATCATCTCGCAACTAACTTATTAGTTGCAATGCTTGCAAGGCTTATATGATGTGTATTACCGAGAAGGCCCAGAGATACCTCTCCGACAATCGGAGTGACAAAACCTAATCTCAAATCGCCAACCCAACATGTACCTTTGGAGAGACCTGTAGTACTCCTTTATAATCACCCAGCTTATTCGTTGTGGCGTTTGGTAGTACCCAAAGTGTTCCTCCGTAAACAGGAGTTGCATAATCTCATAGTTACGGGAACATGTATAAGTCATGAAGAAAGCAATAGCAACATACTAAGCGATCAAGTGCTAGGCTAACGGAATGGGTCATGTCAATCAGATCATTCTCCTAATGATGTGATCCCGTTAATCAAATGACAACTCATGTCTATGGTTAGGAAACATAACCATCTTTGATTAACGAGCTAGTTAAGTAGAGGCATACTAGTGACACTGTTTGTCTATGTATTCACACATGTATTATGTTTCCGTTAATACAATTCTAGCATGAATAATAAACATTTATCATGATATAAGGAAATAAATAATAACTTTATTATTGCCTCTAGGGCATATTTCCTTGATCTCCCACTTGCACTAGAGTCAATAATCTAGTTCACATCGCCATGTGATTTAACATCAATAGTTCACATCTATATGTGGTTAACACCCATAGTTCACATCGACATGTGACCAACACCCAAAGGGTTTACTAGAGTCGATAATCTAGTTCACATCGCTATGTGATTAACACCCAAAGAGTACTAAGGTGTGATCATGTTTTGCTTGTGAGATAATTTTAGTCAACGGTCTCACATTCGTGAGCCGTAAGTATTTTGCAAATTTCTATGTCTACAATGCTCGCACGGAGCTACTCTAGCTAATTGCTCCCACTTTCAATATGTATCCAGATTGAGACTCGAGTCATCTAGATTAGTGTTAAAACTTGCATCGACGTAACCCTTTACGACGAACCTTTTTCACTTCCATAATCGAGAAACATATCCTTATTCTACTAAGGATAAATTTGACCGCCATCCATTGATCTACTCCTAGATCACTATTGCACTCCTTGCCAAGCTTAGTGGTAGGGTATGCAATAGATCCGTACACAAGACATGACATACTTTATAGAACCTATGGCTGATGCATAGGAATTACTTTCATTCTCTTTCTATCTTCTGCCATGGTCGGGTTTTGAGTCTTACTCAATCTCACACCTTGTAACACAGGCAAGAACTCTTTCTTTGACTGCTCCATTTTGAACTACTTCAAAATCTTGTCAAGGTATGTATTCATTGAAAAACATATCAAGCGTCTTGATCTATCTCTATAGATCTTGATGCTCAATATGTAAGCAGCTTCACCGAGGTCTTTCTTTGAAAAACTCCTTTCAAACACTCCTTTATGCTTTGCGAATAATTCTACATGATTTCCGATCAACAATATGTCATTCACATATACTTATCGGAAAGGCTGTAGTGCTCCCACTCACTTTCTTGTAAATGCAGGCCTTTCCAAAAGTCATATAAAATCATATGCTTTGATCAACACATCAAAGCGTATATTCCAACTCCGAGATGCTTGCACCAGTCCATTGATGGATCATTGGAGCTTGCACATTTTGTTAGCACCTTTAGGATTGACAAAATCTTCGGTTGCATCATATACAACTCTTCTTTAAGAAAACCATTAAGGAATGCAGTTTTGACATCCATTTGCCGATTTCATAAAATGTGGCAATTGCTAACATGATTCGGACAGACTTTTAAGCATCGATACAAGTGAGAAAATCTCATTGTATTCAACATCTTGAACTTTGTCTAAAACCTTTTTCGACAAGTCTAGCTTTGTAGATAGTAACACTACTATCGGTGTCCATCTTCCTCTTGAAGATCCATTTATTTAACATGGCTTGCTGATCATAGAGCAAGTCAATCAAAGTCCATACTTTGTTCTCATACATGGATCCTATCTCGATTTCATGGCCTCAAGCCATTTCGCGAATCTGGGCTCATCATCGCTTCCTCATAGTTCGTAGGTTCATCATGGTCTAGTAACATGACTTCCAGAACATGATTACCGTACCACTCTGGTGCGGATCTTACTCTGGAAGACCTACGAGGTTTGGTAGCAACTTGATCTGAAGTTTCATGATCATCATTATTAACTTCCTCACTAATTGGTGTAGGAATCACTGGAACTGATTTCTGTGATGAACTACTTTCCAATAAGGGAGAAGGTACAATTACCTCATCAAGTTCTACTTTCCTCCCACTCACTTCTTTCGAGAGAAACTTCTTCTCTAGAAAGGATCTATCTTAGCAACGAAAAACTTGCCTTTGGATCTGTGATAGAAGGTGTACCCAATAGTTACCTTTGGGTATTCTATGAGGACGCACTTTTCCGATTTGGGTTCGAGCTTATCAGGTGAATTTTTTTTTCACATAAGCATCACAATTCCAAATTTTAAGAAACGACAGCTTAGGTTTACTGTTAAACCATAGTTCATACGGTGTCATCTCAACGGATTTAGATGGTGCCCTATTAAACGTGAATGCAGCTGTCTCTAATGCATAACCCCAAAACGATATTGGTAAATCGGTAAGAGACATCATTGATCGCACCATATCAAAATAAAGTACGGTTATGACGTTCGGACACACCATTACGTTATGGTGTTCCATGTGGCGTGAGCTGTGAAACTATTCCACATTGTTTTATATGAAGGCCAAACTCGTAACTCAAATATTCTCCTCCACGATCAGATCGTAGAAACTTTATTTTCTTATTACGATGATTCTCCACTTCACTCTGAAATTATTTGAACTTTTCAAATGTTTCAGACTTGTGCTTCATTAAGTAGATATACTCATATCTGCTCAAATCATCTTGTGAAGGTCGAAAATAACGATACTTGTCGTGAGCTTTAACACTCATCGGACCGCATACATCGGTATGTATTATTTCCAATAAGTCATTTGCTCGCTCCATTGTTCCGGAGAATGAGTCTTTAGTCATCTTGCCCATAAGGCATGGTTCGCAAGCATCAAGTGATTCATAATCAAGTGATTCCAAAATCCCATCAGCATGGAGTTTCTTCATGCGCTTTACACCAATATGACCTAAACGGCGATTACCACAAATAAGTTGCACTATCATTATTAACTTTGCATCTTTTGGCATCAATATTATGAATATGTGTATTACTACGATCGAGATCCAACAAACTATTTTTATTGGGTGTATGACCATTGAAGGTTTTATTCATTTAAACAGAACAACAATTATTCTTTGACTTTAAATGAATAACCGTTTTGAAAACTATTTTCATTGGGTGTATGACCATCGAAGGTTTTATTCATTTAAATGAACAACAATTATTCTTTGACTTTAAATGAATAACCGTTTTGCAATAAACATGATCAAATCATATTCATGCTCAACGCAAACACCAAATAACATTTATTTAGGTTTAACACTAATCCCGAAAGTATAGGGAGTGTGCGATGATGATCATATCAATTTTGGAACTACTTCCAACACTCATCGTTACTTCCCCTTCAACTAGTTTCTGTTCATTCTGCAACTCCCGTTTCGAGTTACTACTCTTAGCAACTGAACCAGTATAAAATACCGAGGGGTTGCTATGAACACTAGTAAAATATACATCAATAATCTGTATATCAAATATACCTTTGTTCACTTTGCCATCCTTCTTATCCGCCAAACACTTGGGGTAGTTCCGCTTCAAAGACCAATTCCATTGTAGCAAAAGCACTTAGTCTCGTGCTTAGGTCCAGACTTGGGCTTCTTCACTCGAGTAGCAACTTGCTTGCCGTTCTTTTGAAGTTCCCTTCTTCCCTTTGCCATTTTCCTTGAGACTAGTGGTCTTGTCAATCATCAACACTTGATGCTCTTTTCTTGATTTCTACCTTCGTCGATTTCAGCATCACGAAGAGCTTGGGAATTACTTTTGTCATCCCTTGCATATTATAGTTCATCACGAAGTTCTACTAACTTGGTGATGGTGACTAGAGAATTCTGTCAATCACTATCTTATCTGGAAGATTAACTCCCACTTGATTCAAGCGATTGAAGTACCTGGACAATCTGAGCACATGCTCACTAGTTGAGCGATTCTCCTCCATCTTTTAGCTATAGAACTTGTTGGAGACTTCATATCTCTCAACTCGGGTATTTGCTCGAAATATTAACTTCAATTCCTGGAACATCTCATATGGTCCATGATGTTCAAAACGTCTTTGAAGTCCCGATTCTAAGCCTTTAAGCATGGTGCACTAAACTATCAAGTAGTCATCATATTGAGCTAGCCAAACTTTCATAACGTCTGCATCTGCTCCTGCAATAGGTTTGTCACCTAGCGGTGCATTAAGGACATAATTTTTCTGTGCAGCAATGAGGATAAACCTCAGATCACGGATCCAATCCGCATCATTGCTACTAACATTTTCAACATAATTTTCTCTAGGAACATATCAAAATAAACATATGAAAGCAACAAACATAGGGAAGCAACAACGCGAGTTATTTATCTACAACATAATTTGCAAAATACTACCAGGACTAAGTTCATGATAAATTAAAGTTCAATTAATCATATTACTTAAGAACTCCCACTTAGATAGACATCTCTAGTCATCTAAGTGATTACGTGATCCAAATCAACTAAACCATGTCCGATCATCACGTGAGATGGAGTAGTTTCAATGGTGAACATCACTATGTTGATCATATCTACTATATGATTCACGCCGACCTTTCGGTCTCGTGTTCCGAGGCCATATCTGTTATATGCTAGGCTCGTCAAGTTTAACCTGAGTATTCGCGTGTGCAACTGTTTTGCACCCGTTGTAGATGGACGTAGAACTTATCACACCCGATCATCACGTGGTGTCCGGGTACTACTGAACTTTGGCAACGGTGCATACTCGAGGAGAACACTTCTTGATAATTTTTAGTGAGAGATCATCTTATAATGCTACCGTCAATCAAAGCAAGATAAGATGCATAAAGGATAAACATCACATGCAATCAATATAAGTGATATGATATGGTCATCATCATCTTGTGCTTGTGATCTCCATCGCCAAGCACCGCCATGATCACCATCGCCACCGGCGCGACACCTTGATCTCCATCGTAGCATCGTTGTCGTCTCGCCAACTATTGCTTCTACGACTATCGCTATGCTTAGTGATAAAGTAAAGCAATTACATGGCGTTGCATTTCATACAATAAGCGACAACCATATGGCTCCGCCGATTGCCGATAACTCGGTTACAAAACATGATCATCTCATACAATAAAATATAGCATCACGTCTTGACCACATCACATCACAACATGCCCTGCAAAAACAAGTTAGGCGTCCTCTACTTTGTTGTTGCAAGTTTTACGTGGCTGCTACGGGCTGAGCAAGAACCGTTCTTACCTACGCATCAAAACCACAGCGATAGTTTGTCAAGTTGGTGCTGTTTTAACCTTCGCAAGGACGGGCGTAGCCACACTCAGTTCAACTAAAGTGAGAGAGACAGACACCGCCGGTCACCTTTAAGCAACTAGTGCTCGGGCGGTGAAACCAGTCTCGCGTAAGCGTCTGCGTAATGTCGGTCCGGCCGCTTCATCTCACAATACCGCTGAACCAAAGTATGACATGCTGGTAAGCGGTATGACTTATATCGCCCACAACTCACTTGTGTTCTACTCGTGCATATGACATCAACGCATAAAACCAGGCTCGGATGCCATTTGTTGGGGAACGTAGTAATTTCAAAAAATTCCTACGCACACGCAAGACCATGGTGATGGCATAGCAACGAGAGGAGAGTGTCGTCCGCGTACCCACGTGAGACCGAAAGCGAAGCGTTATAACAACGCGGTTGATGTAGTCGTGCGTCTTCACTATCCGACCGATCCAAGTACCGAACGTCGGCACCTCCGAGTTCTGCACACGTTCAGCTCGATGGCGATCCCGGGCTCCGATCCAGCAAAGCGTCGGGGATGAGTTCCGTCGACCGACGACGCGTGGTGGCGATGATGATGCTCCACCGACGCAGGGCTTCGCCTAAGCTCCGCGACGATATGACTTCACCGGCGCGGGCTTCGCCTAAGCTCATGACGATATGACCGAAGTGGAATATGGTGGAGGGGGCACCGCACGGCTAAGGAACGATCCGTAGATCAACTTGTGTGTTATGGGGTGCCCCCGCCTGTATATATAAAGGAGCAAGGAGGAGGTGGCGGCCAAGGAGGAGGCGCGCACCAGGGGGAGTCCTACTCCCACCGGGAGTAGGACTCCTCCTTTCCTAGTAGGAGTAGGAGAGAAGGAAGGGAAGGGAGGAAGGGTGCGGCCCTCCCTAGTCCAATTCGGACTAGGCCTTGGGGCGCGCGCCTGCCCTAGGCAGCCCTCTCTCTTTCCCGCAGGCCCAATAAGGCCCAATACTTCTCCCGGCGAATTCCCGTAACTCTCCGGTACTCGAAAATACCGAATCATTGGAACCTTTCCGAACTCCGAATATAGTCGTCCAATATATCGATCTTTACGTCTCGACCATTTCGAGACTCCTCGTCATGTCCCCGATCTCATCCGGGACTCCGAACTCCTTCGGTACATCAAAACTCATAAACTCATAATATAAGCATCATCGAAACCTTAAGCGCACGGACCCTACGGGTTCGAGAACTATGTAGACATGACCTAGAACTATTCTTGGTCAATAACCAATAGCGGAACCTGGATGCCCATATTGGCTCATACATATTCTACGAAGATCTTTATCGGTCAAACCGCACAACAACATACTTTGTTCCCTTTGTCATCGGTATGTTACTTGCCCGAGATTCGATCGTCGGTATCCAATACCTAGTTCAATCTCGTTACCGGCAAGTCTCTTTACTCGTTCCGTAATACATCATCTCGCAACTAACTTATTAGTTGCAATGCTTGCAAGGCTTATATGATGTGTATTACCGAGAAGGCTCAGAGATACCTCTCCGACAATCGGAGTGACAAAACCTAATCTCAAATCGCCAACCCAACATGTACCTTTGGAGACACCTGTAGTACTCCTTTATAATCACCCGATTACGTTGTGACGTTTGGTAGTACCAAAGTGTTCCTCCGTAAACGGGAGTTGCATAATCTCATAGTTACGGGAACATGTATAAGTCATGAAGAAAGCAATAGCAACATACTAAGCGATCAAGTGCTAGGCTAACGGAATGGGTCATGTCAATCAGATCATTCTCCTAATGATGTGATCCCGTTAATCAAATGACAACTCATGTCTATGGTTAGGAAACATAACCATCTTTGATTAACGAGCTAGTTAAGTAGAGGCATACTAGTGACACTCTGTTTGTCTATGTATTCACACATGTATTATGTTTCCGGTTAATACAATTCTAGCATGAATAATAAACATTTATCATGATATAAGGAAATAAATAATAACTTTATTATTGCCTCTAGGGCATATTTCCTTCACTTGGCAGCATAGATTGTATGCATTGGGAGTGGAAGAACTGTCCATTTGCTTGGCAGGGCCAGTACAAGGGGCATGTTAACGGGTGCACTGTCATATTAGAAGCGGTGGCATCGCAAGATCTTTGGATATGGCATTCTTTCTTGGTATGGCAGGTTCTCACAATGATATCAACGTGCTGCAGCGTTCTCCGATCTTCGCGAGGCTTGCGAAGGCCACTCCCCACTGTCAACTTTGAGATCAACGACCATCAGTACAACAAGGGATACTATCTAGCAGATGGTATATATCCTCAGTGGTCAACTTTTGTGAAGACAATCTCAAACCCCCAAGGTGAGAAGAGGAAGAGATTTGCCCAAATGCAAGAGAGTGCTAGAAAGGATGTGGAACATGCTTTTGGTGTGCTTCATCCGGTGGGGTATCGTTGAAACCCCCTTGTCATGGGATGAAAGGAAGCTTTGGGAGGTGATGATCGCTTGTGTGATCATGCACAACATGATCATCGATGACGAGCGTGACGAGAGTATCTTCGACCAAGGATTTGATTATCAAGGTGAAAATATTGAGCCCCTGCACCAAAATCCGGCCACATTTGAACAGCTTGTCCAATTCCACCGTGAGCTGCGTGATTGGCACACTCATGTGGATCTTCAAAATGACTTGGTTGAGCACTTCTGGGATCACATTGGCAACCAATAGATGTATTGGTTCATTTTATGTTCGTTGAAGACAATTTCGATTTAGTTGTAAAACTATTTTATTAGAGACAATTTCGATTGGGTTGTAAAACTATTTTTATTTTCAGACAATTAATATTTGAACGTGCAAACTAGTTTTCATAAGAATATATGGACATTTTTGGCCCTAACGGACAGGATGGGGCAAATGGATGCGGCCGCGCGCTGGGCGCACGGCCACCGCATCCCAGGACAGGGCCGGACACGACCCCAAATCCCTACCCAAACAGACAGAATCCGGACAAAACGGACGTCCGTTTGGGGTCGCGCGGTGGAGTTGGCCTAAGTAATTTCAATTTTACCAATATCACTATCCATATAAACTTTATGTCAAATCACCATCACCTGTATTGTCAAAGTTGCCCCCATTGGGATCATTTATTACTTTGAGGGACAGTGTGTGGAGGAAGCATGTGAAAATACGTTTGTTAAATTATATCGGTCTGCATATATGCATGGATGTAAAAAAATGACAATCGATAATGCTAGTACTAATAATAATGATATTTGACATTGTCATCCACATGAGTAGGATCTGGAAAATTTGCTGGTCCACACTCTAGCCACATGTCCAGCTCACATGACAAAGACATATACCAGTCCACGTCGCAACAGAAAAGGGAAACTTGTCTAACATATTGCAGTCCATTCACAATCGCATTCATCAGTTGGTTCAACACCCTAACCCCGATAGATAACATATCATTTGGGTAGGCTGATGACCTTTCCACCCTCTCACAGCAGAGGATTGGCAAGCCAAGCCACGCATTAGTCTATAGACGGTCTCTTGATTATTTGACCACATGCATTGCATCGCCTAAGCAATGACCAAAGATGATGATGATGGCTTGTATTGGTGCGCCCTGCACTTTGTCCCTTCTTAAATCAGTCACTAGCTTGCTTGCCTGCCCTTTTTCGTTGTGATTGTCTTTGATCACTCCGCTATTCCCCCCTTCCCTTTTTCCTTCTCTGGAGGCTAGGTGCCATTCTAGACGAGACTGGCCACTAGATGTCCTATTAATATTGATTTTTTTGATAAAGAATATTTCATTGAATTGATATACCGAGGTGATACAACCGCATCCAAAGAATACCCGGTCTCTGCATAATACTCCCTCTGTTCGGAATTACTTGTCACAGAAATGGATGTATCTAGATGTATTTTAGTTCTAGATACATCCATTTTCGAGACAAGTAATTCCGAACGAAGGGAGTAGTGATGTACACAACCAACAAATCCAACGCAACCAAAAATAAACTTCGTATTACAACAATAATAAATCAGTGCAGTTCCAGGGTGTGTAAGATCCTATGCGGAGATTACACTAATATTGATGGTATGCAATACCAAATAAATATAGTATTCATTCCTATCCTTATTAGTTGTCGCTGAAACGGATGTATCTAGAACGGATCGGAGGAAGTATCAAAATTTATTTCATAATGGATCTACTAATATCATTGTAGCATTGTGGATGCTCTCTCTCTCTCTCTCTCTCTCCTCCCTCCCTCCCTCCCTCCCTCTCTCTCTCTCTCTCTGTGTTCTATGAAGTGTCTGGGCTGTCCACACTAACATGTGAGGACGATTTGGAGACCTTGGTCGAAGATGCTATAAACCCGGATGGTGGTCACTAAGATAAAAGTAATGCTTATCATAGTGGTGGTTAATTAATAATTGCATCGATGAAGACAAAAAAAGTATGCTGAGCTATTGTAAGTAATTTACACTATTAGAAATTCTCAAAAAAAAAATTGCACGATTAGGACAACGCTAAAGCATAAGGAGTAGCGAATCAACCTGTGGTTGAAAGGTTAAGAGGACAGTGATATCTCTAACCCACCACGGTTCAAATCCCGATGCTTGCATTTTTTTGGATATATTTCAGGATTTCTGGCGATACCCGTTAGGGTCACGTATGCGGCTGCGTCTCTATCATAATCATATTCTACTACTGCTTGCCATGTCTCTTGTTCGTACCGGAGTAGCTTTTCTTAGTAGTTTTCATACCCTAGATTTCTGTTATGGTACTGTTCGTACCTAGCTAATGGTACAATGATTGCCCCATAGAATATGGTTTACCAATTCCACTAGCTAACCGCTTATTTCAAGAAATGATTATAACGCTAACCAGCTATCTGCTGACCACTTAAAGTGTTGATTGTTGGACGAAACTCTGCTTGGAAGATCTGCTGTTTCAAACAGACCTTTATTGAAAACCAGAGATTTTAGTTAATTTCTTCTCAGTTATTCTTGAAATTTTATAGGTTAAAATAAGTAACTATCAAAACAGACTATATATTTAGTTACTACTACCCCATCTTTGGTCTTTAGGAGTTCAAAAAAGTAGTATCACGATGTGATGTGCACTCATAATCCTACATGTTTGATTTTGTGCCAAAGTTTGTTTGATTGCACCACATGAAAAACAAAAGATTCTTTTCAAGAGGTTGAAATGGGTAATTGTTTTGAAATATATTACAAAACAATCCATAGAAAAATTCATTTACAAATCATTCTATCGCCGCACGTAAATTTTCCAAGGACTAATCCTCCAAGTTTCTATGAAAATCATTTGAATCAAAGTGACCCCCGAATTGCAATCTGTATGAGGCTAATCAAGAACAACCTCGCTATAACAAGGATAATAATAAACAAATATTTTAACTTTGATCTGAGGAATACCACAACGAGATATTAATACATTAGTTTTTGCGAGGTTACTACAACATAGTTTTCCATCTTGTATTTTGCGTCTCTAAGTAGTTGCAGATTAGATAATGTTGACCTAGGTGCATAGATTGATTCATATTGATTTGGTATTATTTGACTCTAGCTAGGTGCATAGTTTAGTCCAACTTGCTGCCCATTCGACTTGATTGTATACTCATCGCTAGTTATTCGACCCTGCTATACGTACGACACAATGCCTGTCCAACACTGTATGATTAGAGACAATTGTAGATAATTCAGTTTGTGGGCCATAGCATTTAGAGATGATATGCTCTCTGGTTGTACTCATCGGATGAGAAAACCATCGTACGTAGAGCAGTTTCGCTAGTTATTTGATCTTTTCGGAACTCTGCAAGTTTCATTTTCCTAAGTGAATTAACAAATGTAGTTCAGATAGCTGCCATTTAGACTTTGATTTTTTTTGGAGTGCTACATTCATTTTTCAGATAAGTAAAAATGTCAAATCTAATTTTAGCCGATCTGTACGATCTCCACCAGTTAAAATTGTAGCACTAATTACAGTGAATGAAACTGCACATGCATACGCTGACGTGCACTGTGCATTATACTTGAAGTTCATATTTGAAGCATAGATGTGTAAAATATCAAAAGACTAAATATGATTTTTAATATTTTAAATGCAAACTAACTAAAGCAAATATAATCGCAGATTTCTAAATTATCATTACTTTGTTAAGTCTCTTATAAATATGTGCAATTTTGTTAGCTATAACCAAATCAGTGCAGTAGATGGCATGTTTTTCTTCACTATATACCCTCTACTTTGACATTATGACGCAAATTGTGCCCATTTAATATTTTTCATCCCGATTACCCTATTTAGCAAATGTTTTGCTAGCTTTTACACCATTTAAAATAGTGGGAGTGATCTACAAAATAGGTCCCAACAGTCAGGTACACCTGGCGGTGAAATGTTTGAGTCGGACCTGCCTAGACGGTGCCAACCCTCGCAACACCCTTGACTTTTGTGCCACTGGTTCTCCTCATATGCACGTGGTTGGGTTAGGATTTTGGCAGAGGTGGTGCCGACAGAGTGACGATGATAACGTGGCGTCATAAGAAACGGTGGTGGGTGCGGAGCTGGTTCGAGTTGGTGGTGGCTCTGGTGCTTCGCAGAGGAGGAAGAGGAGAGTCACACGGTGAGGATGAAACATCTGACAAAAGAGGAAGTTTGAAAGTGCAACTATCCCTAGGTGGTTTTGGTAATTCCTAACAAGATATAGCTCATTGAGCTAACATCATTCCAAGATGAATATTTCAGGAAAAACTCAATGGATGGCATGGCATGGAGAAAAGTGGATCCCTCAAAATGCTAAGGATAAAAGGATTGGCTCAAGCTCAAAAGCTCAAGACTCTACATTTTATATTTTAGTGATCCAAGATCACATTGAGTCTATAGGAAAAGCCAATACTATGAAGGAGGGATGAGGTGTTGCTTAATGAGTTTCTTGCTCTACAGTGCTTAGCGATATGCTCTGAAGCCCTCAACTACTTTCTCACATCCACATATGACCTAAATAAAAAGTCAAACTCGGCCCTACCGATTCTTTCTACCCGGCGCCACCGAGTTTAGATGTCATAGCCACTGCCACAAACCCTAGGCAAATCGGTCTCACCGATAGGGATCTCGGTCTCACCGAGATGGGATTGTAATCTCTCTGTTTCCCTTCGTAACGTTTGAGCGATCGGTCCCATCGAGATTGCAATGTAAACTCCCTGTTTCCTTTTTGTAACATTTCGGTCTCACTGAAATGAGCGAATCGGTCCCACCGAGTTTACCTGACCAACTCTCTGGTTAGCTTATTACCAAAATCGGTCTCACCGAGATTACGTTATGCCCTAACCCTAACCACATCGGTCCTATCGAGTTGCATGTCGGTCCCACCGAAAATCCTAATGGTCACTAGATTTGCTGAATCGGTCCGACCGAGTTTATCAATTCGGTCCCACCGAGTTTGGCAAGTTGTGTGTAACGGTTAGATTTTGTGTGGAGGCTATAAATACCCCTCCACCTCCTCTTCATTCGTGGAGAGAGCCATCAGAACAAACCTACACTTCCAACTTGCTGTTTCTGAGAAGGAACCACCTACTCATGTGTTGAGGCCAAGATATTCCATTCCTACCATATGAGTCTTGATCTCTAGCCTTCCCCAAGTTGCTTTCCACTCAAATCCTCTTTCCACCAAATCCAAATCCTGTGAGAGAGAGTTGAGTGTTGGGGAGACTATCATTTGAAGCACAAGAGCAAGGAGTTCATCATCAACACACCATTTGTTACTTCCTGGAGAGTGGTGTCTCCTAGATTGGCTAGGTGTCACTTGGGAGCCTCCGACAAGATTGTGGAGTTGAACCAAGGAGTTTGTAAGGGCAAGGAGATCGCCTACTTCGTGAAGATCTACCGCTAGTGAGGCAAGTCCTTTGTGGGCGACGGCCATGGTGGGATAGACAAGGTTGCTTCTTCGTGGACCCTTCGTGGGTGGAGCCCTCCGTGGACTCACGCAACCGTTACCCTTCGTGGGTTGAAGTCTCCATCAACGTGGATGTACGATAGCACCACCTATCGGAACCACGACAAAAACATCCGTGTCTCCAAATTGCGTTTGAATTCTCCAACCCCTTCCCTTTACATTTCTTGCAAGTTGCATGCTTTACTTTCCGCTGCTCATATACTCTTTGCATGCTTGCTTGAATTGTGCTAAGATTGCTTGACTTGTGCTAAGATAGCTAAAATCTGCCAAAGACTAAAATTGGGAAAAGGATAAGTTTTTATTTGGTCAAGTAGTCTAATCACCCCCCTCTAGACATACTTTCGATCCTACAAGTGGTATCAGAGCTTTGTCTCCATTTGATTTGATTTCCATAGCTTTTGGTGGTCATAGCCTTGTTTCACAACCTAGGAGAGTATGGCGTCTAGCGAGGGAAAATTATAACCGTAGAGGTCCTTACTTTGATGGTACTAATTTTGCTAGTTGGAAGCATAAGATGAAAATGCATATTCTTGGACATAACCCCGCCGTTTGGGCTATTGTGTGTATTGGCTTGCAAGGTGAATTCTTTGATGGGAGAGAACCGAACCGTGAAGCTAGTGCGGAAGAGTTGAAGATGCTGCAATACAACGCTCAAGCTTGTGATATCCTCTTCAATGGATTGTGCCCCGAAGAATTCAACAAAATCAGCCGTCTTGAGAATGCAAAGGAAATTTAGGATACTTTGATTGATATGCATGAAGGTACTGACTCTGTCAAGGAATCCACGTTGGACGTGCTTCAAAGTCAACTTGACAAGTTCAAAATGAAGGATGGTGAAGGTATCGCTGAAATGTACTCTAGGCTTGCTCTTATCACAAATGAGATTGCCGGCCTAGGAAGTGAAGAGATGACCGGCAAATTCATCACCAAGAAGATCCTAAGAGCTTTGGATGGAAAATATGATACCGTGTGCACATTGATCCAAATGATGCCCAATTACAAAGATCTCAAGCCAACGGAAGTCATTGAAAGAATTGTTGCTCATGAGATGTCACTCAAGGATAAGGAGGAACTTCACAACAAGTCAAGTGATGCTTACAAAGCCTCATGTGAAGCCCCCACATCATCAAGTGAGAAACAAACCTTCAATGAAGAATTGAGATTAATGGTGAAGAACTTCAACAAGTTCTACAAGAATAGAAGCAAAGAGAAAAGCTCCAAGTCAAGGTCCTACAATGACAAAAGATCTTCTAGTCGAGAGCGGAATTGCTACAATTGTGGAAGACCCGGACACTATTCTAATGAGTGTACGGCACCCTACAAAAGAAGAGAAGAATCACCCAAGAGGAGAAGTAGAAGAGAGGAATCACCACCAAGAGAGAGGAGGAGTAGAGATGATCGTTATGAACGAAGAACATCCCGGAGGAGCAAGGATTCGGAAAGGAGGGACAAGTCATCAAGGAGCTACACAAAACGAAGACATCAAGCTCATGTTGGTGAATGGGTGTCCGGCTCCGACTCCGACAATCACTCCGAGAGAAGCTATCACTCCGACTCGAATATACTCAAGATGAAGGTGTTGCGGTCTAGCACTTGTGTCAACCAACTCCTATGACATATTTGATTCACCTAATGAAGGAATTGGAAGATGCTTCATGGCTAAAGGCCCAAGGTAACACACCCAGTATGTTGATTTCAATAGTGATGAAGATGACTTGCTAGGTGATGATGATTTACTTGTTGACAACTCTAGTGATGAATACTATGATGAAACGTCAATTAATCATGCTAATCAAGATAAAATGAATGACAATGATAAGGAGAAGATTGAGCTTCTAACTAAAGAACTAAACACTCTTAAGTTAGCTCATGAAACTATCTTAGAAGATCATCGAGAACTTTTAAGGACTCATGAGAAGTTACGCTTTGAAAAGCTCAATCTTGAGCAAGAGCATGAGTTCTTAAAGGCAATCAATGATGATCTTCGTAAGAAAAGTTCTTCTTACATTGCCAAGCGTTTACTCTTATCTACTTACATGCCTCAAGTCAAGTCCATTAACAAAAACAAGAAGGATTCTTCCTCTAGTAGTAACAATAATCATGCTAAATCAAATGTTGTTGCTTCTAGTAGTTCTCTTGATTCCACTAATGATTCTCTTAGCCAAGTTACACTAGAGCAAGAAAATAGCTTATTCAAGGGAATTATAGAGAAAGGTGTTTACAAGAGCCTTGGCGGGAGTAAGCAAATTGAGGAAATTGTACGCAAGTAAGGAAGGCACCGGAAGAACCAAGGTGTTGGTTTTGAACGAAAGTTCAATGCCAATGGAGTTGAGTGGGAAGAAAATCAATATCCCAAGACGAAGTTTGTTCCTCAACAAGAGAAGTATGATCCTACTTCCTTCAAGGGGACACAAGCTCAAGATGATCTTCCACCACAAGACCACAAGCAAAAAGGCAAGGACAAGCTTCAAGATGAGATTTATGCATTTGAAGAAGCTCCTAAGGCCTTGGTCAAGTGGGTTCCCAAGACTACGACAAGTTCTACTTCATCAAGAACGACTACAACTCCAAGGATTTCCATCAAGATGATGTGGATCCCGAAGAAGAAGAACTAGAGAGTTCTTGAGGGTGACTCCGCCAACATATTTCACTCATATCATTTTGGCAACAACAAGTGCAATCAACTTCCACATCTTGCACTAGTTCAAGGAGTCACAAACCCTCTTGTTGGTAAGACAAGGGACAAGGTAATCTAATGCTTTCATAGACATCATCTTGTGTGTGCATCACTCTATGTCTATGGATATCCTTGTTTGTTCCTTGTGGGACTAACCCGTGTAGGTATTGAAAGTGCAACTCACTCCAAAGGATTGCTCCAAATGATCTTCATCAACATTGAGCATCCACATCTTCAACACCTACATGAAGTCATCATCGACAAAACCCAAGGTTAGTCCATCCCTCTAAGGGGGGATCTCACATCTAGGGGGAGCTTAACTCTAAGAATTGAGTCAAAGCAACTCTAATGGTGTGAACACATCAATGCATTATGTAAAAGTGGTAACCCCACTTGAGCTTAAACGATGAGTATGACCTATGATCAAATGTTCTCATTTGACTCCTAAGTCAATATACTCATATATAGATGACCTAGTCATCGCCAATTGTTTGATAGATGCTAGAATTGTTTATGCATGCTTTGTCACATATTTCATTTGCTATTTTATTTTGTGAGCATATTGGTTGCATATTTTACTCATTCGAGGACATCCACTTGTTGTTTGATTGATTGGTTTCTTTTTCTTTTGCCAAGTGGATGGACAAGAATGCCTAAGAACCTTCTCTAGCTATCTATGCTTTTCTTGTCTCAAACTCTATTCATGCTACATCACAAAATTTGATCAAGTCAGATTCGAACCACTCTGTGTGAGGAGCACTCGGAGTCCCCGATTCGTCATAGACTTAAACTCCCAAAACTTCTTTGTGCGTTTCGGTCTGACCGATTCCTCCATTTCGGTCATACCGAGATCACTAAGTCGATCTAGGTTTTCAATCTTGGTGCAACCGATTTGAACTTTTTGTTCACACCGAGTTGCTGTAACTGTCAACAGTTATGCATCTCGGTGCCACCGAGTTGTTCCACTCGGTCACACCGACAAGGTCGGGCTATATATACTCACGGGCAAAATTTTGGAAACTTTCTCCAAACGCCTTCACCCGCGCATAGCTCGTTCTGCCTCCAGGGTCTCCGGATCATCCTCCTCGTCTCAAGCCGCCTCCAGTCGCTGGTCTCTGCCGCCGTCAACGGAATTCACCCCCGCCGTTGCCGTCGTAGCGAGTTCATCACCAAGCTAGGGTATGGACTCGATCACAGTGCTATCCCCGTCCGATTCCTAGCACATTGTGTTCATCATGATTCTTGCCACGATTGAAACTATTCTATCCAGTCAAAACAATCCATAATTTAGAAGTGAATTGAAAATTTAGGGTTAGGTTTCCGCCGAAACCATCTCGGACCCACCAAGTTGCAGAACTCGGTTCCACCGATTCGGCTAAGGCCATTGCACAAGTGATTCTCGGTCTGACCGAGATTGCAAATCGGTGTGACCGAGTTCAGGACTTTGTGAAACCCTAGAAGTCTCGGTGCCACCAAACTGTGACTCGGTCTGACCGAGTTCACTAGTTTAGGTTCCAAAAGCTGCTTCGGTATCACCGAGTTTGCAAATCGGTTGATCCAAAATGCTTTCTGTGGAAAACTAAAACTAAAATTTTGAATCATTCTTTTGAAAAACCTCTGTATTTTGTAATGCTCATCCACTCTATCTCATCTATATCTATTCACAGGGTCTGCAATCAGTGTTTGCAATATGTCTGATCAGAGTGACAACCAGAACAAGTCAGAGGAGCAGATTCAAATGAGTGAGGGCACTAGTCCCTCTAGCAGCTCTGATGAGGGTAGCAGGAGCACTCCAAGAAACTTACCCAAAGCTGCCACCAGGACAAGAAAGAAGAGAACCTCAGAATCTGAGGATGAAGACTATGTGGCTATTGAGGATGAGGCCATTTCCAAGAAAAAGGTGCTCAAGAAGGAGTATGGCACAACTGCTGCCACCAAGCCCGGTATGAAGACCAAAGTACACCCAAAAGGATTCCCATGTCTAAAGCCGAGCCTCCACTCAAGCATCATTGGAATCTGACCCCAAAGAGGCTGCTGCTGAAGGGAAGAAGAGGAAGGAAAGAGTCAAGAAGACCATGGCCAGAGTTATTGGAAAGCCTTCCATGATGGAAGAGGAGGAAGAAGAATAGGTTGCTGCACCAGCACCCAAGGCTCAGAAGCTTATGGGTGATGCTATCAGGACAAGGGTTGCATCATCAAAGCCCAAAGAAGCACCTAAAGCTGCCTCCAAACCCAAGACTGTACCTAAGAGGAGTACCAGGAATATTCCAGCTGCTGAGAAGAACAAGGCTCCAATGCCTGAAATTGTTGCTGAGGAAGAAGATGATGAGACACATGTCTTGAGAAAATTGAAGCCAAAAATTCCATATCATAATGATGCTCATCCTGTAGCTGAGAACATGAAGATCAGGAGAGACTCAGGATTGAGGCTATGGAGAGAGTCAGATCCATATGCCACCAGAAGGAGGACTGCTGTTGACTACAGGTTCCACACAAAGGAACAACAGGATTTCTATGAGACAGTGTTGTTGGACAAGAAGCCTATAGTGTGTGACATGAGGTGGGTGGACTGGACCTACATGAAGGAGAATGAGGAACACTATCCTGGTGTGTATGACAGTTTTAGTGCATGTGGAGTTGCAGACTTTGTTGGGCAGAAGCTCACAAAGTGGAATGATGAGCTCATAATGCAATTCTACTCCACAGCACACTTCTATCCAGATGGCAGGATAGTATGGATGTCTGAAGGTACAAGGTACCAATCAACTATTGAGGAATGGGCAAATCTGATCAATGCACCTAAGGAGAAAGAAGATGACTTGGATGTCTATGCCAAGAAGAAGATGGATCACAACACTATGGCACATATGTACAAGGAGATCCCAGATGCTGCAGTTGAGACACATAAGTTTGGATCTGTACATTATCTTCTGTCAGGACTGCCAACCATCAACTGGATCCTCAGGCATACTCTATTGCCCAAGTCAGGTGACCACAACATGATCAGAGGCCATGCAATAAACTTGCTACACCTATTTGATGTGCCACAGAAGTTCAAGGTCATGAGCCTTATAGTTGAGACTATCAAGAGGATAGCTGCTGACCAAAAGAGGAGTTGTGGATATGCCCCATAGATCCAGGAGCTGATTAACTCCAAGATGGGCACATGCACATACCTGTTGGATAAGGAGCATATGCCTATCTATCCAGACTTTGAGGACAACCAAGTGGTTATGGATGAAGATGAACCATATTCAGTGCAAGCACAAGCTAAGAAGGAGAAGGCAAGGACTGAGAAGGCTGCCAAGATGCCAACAATGGAAGAGGCATCTCAGTATTTTTTGAAGAGCAAACAGGATCAACTTGGATACTTGATTGCATCCACTCTGAGGATTGAGAAGGGGCTGGCCACCTTGACTCAAAACCAGGAGAGCTTGGAGAGGATCATGGAGCAGAAGTTCTATGACATGGATGTGAAGGTCACAGAGATCCAATCCGTTGTTGAGCAACTTCGGGATGATATGCGGAGAGGAAGGGCAAGTCAACCACTAAGGCATTTGCCAGAGTGCCTAGAGCTCGAGAGATCAGCTGCAGTGCGGATGGCACACACGAGCCACTTCATCGCATCACTACAGCTTGATGCCACCAGCTCCAGCACCTACTCCACCAGCTCCATCTACATCAACTGATGCTTTCGTCCTTAGCGTTTAGTCTACAGCACCACCTGAAGATCAAGCCTGAGAGTCGATCTAGTGCAATGCATTTTCTATGAACTTTTTGGTAACTTGTTGCCAAAGGGGGAGAAAAATGTATAGATCATAGGCTTCGAGAGAGAGTGTTGCTTTTTGTTCTCTCTTGCTTTGGTGGTTGAACTTTATTTGCTTGTTTGAGATACATTATGTCTGTGTGATACTTGGATGATCATGTGTTTGATCATATGCTACATTTATGCTTGTTGGATGACATTATCCTTTTTATCTCTATATGATCATTCACTTTGCTTGGTGATGAGTGCATGTATTCAATCATTATCATTTTGAGCGCTCCACCAAGATGTATGTGACATGGAAGAGTTACCCATGAGCCTAACTCCTTGTGAATTTGCAGTCCAAAGCAAATCTTAAACTATGCACAAATTTAGGGGGAGCTCTTGCTTATCACATACTTCTCAAAGCGACAATGTTTTTCACTCTTATTATCATTTGACGAAGCTTTGATCTATATGTTGTCATCAATTACCAAATAGGGGGAGATTGAAAGTGCAACTATCCCTAGGTGGTTTTGGTAATTCCTAACAACATATAGCTAATTGAGCTAACATCATTCCAAGATGAATATTTCAGGAAAAGCTCAATGGATGGCATGGCATGGATGAGAAAAGTGGATCCTTTAAAATGCTAAGGATAAAAGGATTGGCTCAAGCTCAAAAGCTCAAGACTCTAGATTTTATATTTTAGTGATCCAAGATCACATTGAGTCTATAGGAAAAGCCAATACTATCAAGGAGGGATGAGGTGTTGCTTAATGAGTTTCTTGCTCTACAGTGCTTAGTGATATGCTCCGAAGCCCTCAACTACTTTCTCACATCCACATATGACCTAAACCAAAAGTCAAACTTGGCCCTACCGATTCTTTCTACCCGGTGTGTAACGCCCCGGATTCGTTGCGCCAGGTGTCCGCCAGTTATTTGCCGTCTTTGCCATGTCATGTGCTTGCGTGTTGCATTTGGCCATGTCATCATCTGCATTTTATATCATGTCATCATGTGCATCGCATTGGCATACGTGTTCGTCTCATGCATCCGAGCATTTTCCCCGTTGTCCGTTTTGCAATCCGGCACTTCTATGTCCCCCGGCGCCCCCTTTTACCTCTTTTCGTGTGCGGGTGTTAAACTTTCTCGGAATGGCCCGAGCCTTGCCAAGCGGCCTTGGTATAGCACCGGTAGACCGCCTGTCAAGTTTCGTGCCATTTGGAGGTCGTTTGGTACTCCAACGGTTAACCGAGTAACAGCAAAAGCCTCCTTCTCTTTGCAGCCCAACACCCTTTTCAAAGTGGCCCAAAAGCCATCTAACTCCCCTCCATGCTCCCGGTCGTTCGATCACGATCGTGTGGGCGAAGACCGTGCTCCATTTGGACTCTCCTAGCTCCCTCCACCTATAAAAACGTCTCCCCTTCTCCATTTTCGGATCTATTTCCCCCCAAAACCCTAATTTTCCCTCTGCGCCGCGCCGGACATGTCCGGACCGGACCGGACACGTCCAGCCGCCGTCCCCCGGCGAATCGCCACCGCCACGCGCGCCCGCGCCGTCCTCCACCGCGCCCGCCCGCTTCCGGGCCGGCCTCCCATGAGCCCATCTTCGCCGCCGTCCGGCCAGGCCGCATACGCCCGTCGTCGCCGATCTCCGCCATCCGGCCATCGCGCGCGCGCGCTGCAGCGGCCGTCGCCGCCCGTGCCGCCCGGCTTTCGCCGCCTTCCTCGCCTGACCGCCATACTCCTCCGGCGCGCCTCCGCCCGCGCGCCGCGGACCTCTCTCGCAGCTCCGCTGCGCCCTCGCCGCCTCCCGGCCACGAGCCCGCCGCCGCCTCCTCTTCTTGGCGCCGCCGCCCTCGACCGCCGAGACGAGCTCCACGCGCCTTGCCCGCGCCGCCGATCGCCCCGCCTCGCCGGCGCCAGATCCGGTGAGGGCGGCGGATCCGGCTCCCGTGCTCGGCGAGCCCCCCTTCGACGCCGACCGCCGTTCCCCGCAAATCCGGCGATGTCCCCGGCGAGATCCGCCGCCTCCCTCCGCCGTTGACTTTTCTGCGAGGTGAAAACTGCTAAGTCCCAGATTTTTGCATATTATCATGCCATGTTTATCGTGCCATAACTCTCTGCATATTGCTCCGTTTCGTGCGTGTAATATGTCAAATTGTTTGACTCGACGAGTACACAATTTCATCTCATTGCATCATTTTCATTTGAGCTCACGTTGATGCCCGAAATGCTGTTAGAAGAGGGCTATGTGATGTTAGTTTCAGATTCTTATCAGAACATGCACTTTTGTCATTTTTGCCATGATTGATGTGTGCACCCTATGAACTTGAGTCCTACATGTGTTTTGTAATATGTCATGCCATCTTTACAGGGTGTATGCCATGTATTTTTGTGATCTCTGTGGTGACTAGCACAAGCATGCAAACTAGGCTTCATGATGTTGCTGATTTCAGCCCCTTACTCACGATATTTTTATGCCATGTAAACTTGATGCTACCGAGAGATCCATGCTTATTTTGAGATACTTCAGTAAGGATGTTTTGAACATATGGTTATTCTCTATCCATCCATGCCCTTGTTTGCAATTATGGAGTGCCATAGCTTGAGTCAATCGAGCTCTACTTGTGCTATAAAATGTTTCATGGCAGATTGTTTACATGTTATCCAATTTTGCCAAGGTTGTTGTTAGTGATCCATGCACTCTATGAACTTATTCTTGCCATGCTTAGCTTCATAAACATGCCTTATTACTGTTGGTTACCTTGTAATGCCATGTATTGATCTGTGGTGAGTGGTTCAAGCTCACAAACATGCCTACTTATTGTTGTTCCTGCCATGTTTGAATCTGTAATATAACTTGCCATGTTTACATGGGTGCCATCTTATTTTCTGATCCTTTTTGGCTCATGGTCAGTAAAGGACTTTTGTTCTATGCATTTAGTAGATTCATGCCATGCCTTTGTTTGCCATGATAAGTTCCTTTAGAATGTTGTTTGATAGCTCTAAACATTGCAACCTGATGTTATTTCCTGATAAGTCTGAAACTGTTATTATATGCAATCTTGCCATGTGTGTTTGAGCATGTTCTAGTGATTTCTGGAGATAGCTCAGTGTTCATGTTTTGTCATGCTTTACCTGTACATCATGCCCATTCCTTTTGTTATTACATTGAGATTCTGTAGCATGTTGTTTTGATGCTTGCAATATGCCTAGTTGCTGTTTTGGACAGCTTGTCCTTTAAACTTGTATAGGGTGTATGTGTTGCACCGTTGCTCCGTTTTGAGTGTGCTCTATATGAAACTTGCTTGATTTTGCATGTAGTTTCATATTATCATGTTGCATCCTTGTTTTGAGGTGTTTGCTTGATGTTTATATGCATTTTGCATCAATGCCATGCTTATCTTGTTTTGCTCATATCTTCTAGGCCGTAGCTCCGAATTAAATGAACTTTATATGTAACTTGACTAGAATTTCGTGTAGATCATCGTGATGCATCTTAACTTGATGTTTAACAACTTGAACATAATGTTTATTCAGATCTGAACCAATTTCGAAATTTGCATATGAGGACTTACCGGAATTGTTATATGTTGTTCCCGGCCTCATTTAAACTTGCCTTGATGTGTTGCTCTTGTATGCATCATCCCTTGCCATGAGTAGCTTCATGTAGTCTTGTCATGCATCATGCTTGTTTGTGCATCATGCCTTGTTCATGTGTGGTGTGTTTACTATGTTGTGTGCTTCTTCTTGTTAGTTCCCGTTTTGTTGCGATCGTGAGGATTCGTTCGTCTACGCTTGGTTCGGCTTCATCCGTTCGTCTTCTTCATGGACTCGTTCTTCTTCCTTGCGGGATTTCAGGCAAGATGACCGCTACCCTGGATCTCACTACTATCATTGCTATGCTAATTGCTTCGTTCTATCGCTATGCTGCGCTACCTATTACCTGTTTATCAAGCCATCTCAAATTGCCATGTCAGCCTCTAACCTTTTGCACCCTTCCTAGCAAATCGTTATTTGACTATGTTACCGCTTTGCTCAGCCCCTCTTATAGCGTTGCTAGTTGCAGGTGAAGACGAAGTTTGTTCCTTGTTGGAACATGGAGATGTTGTTCCTTGTTGGAACATGTTTACTTGTTGGGATATCATAATATATCTTATTTAATTAATGCATCTATATACTTGGTAAAGGGTGGAAGGCTCGGCCTTATGCCTGGTGTTTTGTTCCACTCTTGCCGCCCTAGTTTCCTCATATCGGTATTATGTTCCCGGATTTTGCGTCCCTAACGCGGTCGGGTGATTTATGGGACCCCCTTGACAGTTCGCTTTGAATAAGACTTTCCCAGCAAGGCCCAACATTGGTTTTACCATTTGCCTCACCTATGCCCTTTTTCCCTTGGGTTTCCGGAGCCCGAGGGTCATCTTTATTTTAGCCCCCGGTCCAGTTCTCCTTCGAGTGCTGGTCCAAACCGAGCGATGTCCGGCGCCCCCTGGGCAACCAGGGTCTATGCCAACCCGTCGTATTGCTCATCCGGTGTGCCCCGAGAACGAGATATGTGCAGCTCCTATCGGGATTTGTCGGCACATTCGGGCGGCTTTGCTGGTCTTGTTTTATTACTGTCGAAATGTCTTGTAGCCGGATTCCGACCGATCGGGTCTTCCGGGAGAAGGAATATCCTTCGTTGATCGCGAGAGCTTATCATGGGCTAAGTTGGGACACCCTGTAGGGTATAAACTTTCGAGAGCCGTGCCCGCGTTATGTGGCGATGGGAATTTGTTAATATCCGGTTGTAGTAAACTTGAAGTAAACTCTTCTAAAATACACCAACCGTAGCGTAACCGTCGTGTCTCTTTTCGGGTTGATCGAGAGGAGAACACGGTTTCGGATTATGTTTGACGTAAGTAGGAGTTCAGGATCACTTCTTGATCATTACTAGTTGACGACCGTTCCTTTGTTTCTCTTCTCGCTCTCATTTGCGTTGGTTAGCCACCATATATGCTTAGTCGCTGCTGCAACCTCACCACTTTACCCTTCCTTTCCCATTAAGCTTTGCTAGTCTTGATACCCATGGTAATGGGATTCTTTGAGTCCTCGTGGCTCACAGATTACTACACCACCAGCCAGCGGTACAGGTTATGCGATGATCATGACGCGAGAGCGATGTTTGCTTGTTTGGAGTTCTTCTTCGCTTCTTCTTGATCGGGGATAGGTTCGTGTCGGCAGCCTGGGCTAGCGGTGGTGGATGTCGTTTGAGTTTCTGTTTATGTTTCATCCGTAGCGGATGTTGGTCTTGTATATGATGTTGATGTATTCTTGTGGCATTTGTGCCTTATGTATGTATCCCCGTCTATTATGTAATGTTGATGTAATGATATCCACCTTGCAAAAGCGTTTCAATATGCGGGTCTATCCTTGGTGGGACCGTCGAGTTCCTTTTGGATAGGGTCGCATATTGGGCGTGACACGGCGCCACCGAGTTCAGATGTCATAGCCACTGCCACAAACCCTAGTCAAATCGGTCTCACCGGTAGGGATCTCGGTCTCACCGAGATGGGATTGTAATCTCTCTGTTTCCCTTCGTAACGTTTCGGTACCACCGAGATGAGCGATCGGTCCCACCGAGATTGCAATGTAAACTCCCTGTTTCCTTTTCGTAACATTTCGGTCTCACCGAAATGAGCGAATCGGTCCCACCGAGTTTACCTGACCAACTCTCTGATTAGCTTATTACCTAAATCGGTCTCACCGAGTTTGTGTAATCGGTCTCACCGAGATTACGTTATGCCCTAACCCTAACCACATCGGTCCTACCGAGTTGCATGTCGGTCCCATCGAAAATCCTAACGGTCATTAGATTTGCTGAATCGGTCCGACCAACTTTATCAATTCGGTCCCACCGAGTTTGGCAAGTTGTGTGTAACGGTTAGATTTTGTGTGGAGGCTATAAATACCCCTCCACCTCCTCTTCATTCGTGGAGAGAGCCATCAGAACAAACCTACACTTCCAACTTGTTTGTTTTCGAGAAGGAACCACCTACTCATGTGTTGAGGCCAAGATATTCCATTCCTACCATATGAATCTTGATCTCTAGCCTTCCCCAAGTTGATTTCCACTCAAATCTTCTTTCCACCAAATCCAAATCCCGTGAGAGAGAGTTGAGTGTTGGGGAGACTATAATTTGAAGCACAAGAGCAAGGAGTTCATCATCAATACACCATTTGTTACTTCTTGGAGAGTGGTGTCTCCTAGATTGGCTAGGTGTCACTTGGGAGCCTCCGACAAGATTGTGGAGTTGAACCAAGGAGTTTGTAAGGGCAAGGAGATCGCCTACTTCGTGAAGATCTACCGCTAGTGAGGCAAGTCCTTCGTGGGCGACGACCATGGTGGGATAGACAAGGTTGCTTCTTCGTGGACCCTTCGTGGGTGGAGCCCTCCGTGGACTCGCGCAACCGTTACCCTTCGTGGGTTGAAGTCTCCATCAACATGGATGTATGATAGCACCACCTATCGGAACCACGACAAAAACATCTGTGTCTCCAAATTGCGTTTGAATTCTCCAAACCCTTCCCTTTACGTTTCTTGCAAGTTGCATGCTTTACTTTCCGCTGCTCATATACTCTTTGCATGCTTGCTTGAATTGTGAAAATTGCTTGACTTGTGCTAAGATAGCTAAAATCTGCCAAAGACTAAAATTGGGAAAAGGATAAGTTTTTATTTGGTCAAGTAGTCTAATCACCCCCTTCTAGACATACTTCCAATCCTACAAAGTTGAATGGGGGGTTGTCCATGGCCTCCTTCTACTCCTAGGAAGGTGAAATGTCAAGGAGCACATTCATTACCGCACAAACAATTTCTTCCTCATAGCTCAACTGTTCTTGCCATCATCTCAAATTCTCCTAGTCTACCTCTGAAATTGTTCTTTGCTTTAAGTTGTGGACAGCTCCTCCAATTGGTCTGTTGGTAGACAAAGCGCCGATAGAATTATTTCTAGTGCGATGAAAATCCTTAAACATATATGGTGAAGCAAAATGAGGCGAAAGCAATCAATAGGGAGCAGCTTTGACATGAAGAAGGAACCCACCAAAATGAAGCAGTCCATATGCGCAACTGACAACCATGAGAATCAAATTGTTTCTGGCTGACCCATTCAACCGATTAAGGCACGGAGAAAATGCTAGGAGGAGAACCACGATGTGACAAACTGTGTACTTGATAGCTGAGAGCCCACCTAGCAAATTGCTCTAAAAAACTAGGGTTAAAAACAGGCAAAAGTTTTGTTAAATGAGGTAATCTGGATGAGAAGTTGTTAAATGGACAATCAGTGTACAAAATTTTCAAAGTAAGAGATATAAACTAAATTCACTCTCTTATCAATAGATGCACTGTATACAAGGAGGGGAGTTTTACTCATCTAATTTTACAAACTTGCATACCGTAAAAACGTGTAGGATGGCATACAAAAGGAAGACTAATTGCTATAAAAATGAAATGAAGAGCTAATAGTTGTAATGATGATGATGGTACCCATGGAACCTCAAATTCAAAGTGCAGACAAATGTTGTGTCTTGTACTAGTAATTAACCAGCTAGACTTGCCGACTTAGCAAAAAGAACTTGCTTTTTTTTTAGTTTCACTTTCTTTTTGAGTTGGTGGAACTTGCTTTGTTGATATAGAAAGAGCTAGTGAATGAGAGTTGGTTTCTAGGATCTACTAGCTGTTTGGGCTTATTGGCCCACCACAATTTATATAGATGTCAAATCTACTGATATCTGGCCCACATTAGCCATTCATCAAACATTCATTACTTTTCTTGTCAAAAATAAAACCATTACTTTTGGATGATTTGTTCCTATTATAATATGGCAACTTGCATTATTCCGAAATGTGCTACCACTACATCCTATAGGGCTAGTGAGGGGGAAGGTACTAGTATAAAGCCAGAAAGGCTGAAAACATGATAATGAGGTCTATCAAAAGAGATGCCCAAATGCTTGAAAGCTTCTTTCTTGTCCAGTTTGTTTACACTATACTTGGGACTAAACTAATGGCAGGGGAGGCAACAATGTGTACGATGGCTCCAATATTTTTTGCGTTCTTTGTTTCCCCTTTATTGGCCCCACCCGGCATATTATATGTCTGGGATCATGTCTCTAGGTTGAAAGTTTCCTGAGCCCCAACGTGACCTGGACAAGCAACCCAATGCTGCCACATCCCTCCAGAGGCTTGATCACACTAGCTGGCTCGCTGGCCCATAAAAAATACTGATATTTTAATAAATTGCACGATCGATGCAAGATATCATCATGTTCACCACTAGATACAATATCTTGTGGTAGGGCCAGTTGTATATTTATCTACGGCAAGTGCATGGGCTGGGATGCTTTGTTTGACTGGTGGTACGTACAGGTATAGCTATGAGCGCACATCTGAACCATTGTATATAGGCAATATATGATCGGCTGATGGCCAGTTCCACATACATACAAACATATTTAATCCAACCATTTGGTATGACAAGATTATCCTCAGCACTAAACAAATGCTCATGTTACCAATCTGTTATTATATCGGTATCATGGCGATTACTTTACGAGTAAGTACGTGGTAATGACTACCGATCCTAGACGTATTCTCATGGATATATAAATATAGTGGCTTGAAAGGGATCTAATAGAGGGTATATAAAATTAAGAGGAGTGGCGTGGCAGGAAGTAGGGGAAGACTAGAATTGCTTGTCATTAGTGCCTAACAAAGTCAATAAAACTAGTATAGTGTAGTTCAAGAGAGAAGTTGGTGTCTACGAAGCTAATAGATAAATAAACACTGGAGTAGTAATGAACATGCTTTGGCATGTTACCCCCTGAATACGAACATTTCAGAGACTGAAAAATAACGAAGGGTGTGGCATTATCATCAAAAGTCTTCTTGCTGTAACTCATGTTTAGCATTGAAATTTACAAAATATGCACACCGAAATGATGCACCAATGGAAAAAATATATAAAGAGCAAGAGAGTAGATAACAGTGGAAGTTTTTGCGCCCCTGGAGTTCAAGAAAAAGTTGAGCGCACCTGTATTTTTCTGTGAAAAGTATGTCAAATTATGCGCTAATAAGACAAGCGGCGAATACGTAATATGAGAACTATGCATACCCGAGCTTGAATATCTCTGATGAAAGTAGCACAAAGTAACATCAACAGTACAAAATATCCAAGAAACGCTCAACGAGTACTTCTCGGCAACATTTCTTGAGATGTGCAACAATTTTTTTCCCCCTGCTCATAGCCGCCGGGATCACATTGCTATTTTTCCGTTCCCAAAAAAATGGATCAGAATATTTTTCTCTGGCTCGGATCCCCACAGAGAAGCCAAAAAATATACATTTCCTAGCACCACTGTTCTGATATGATGCCTGACCAGCTTGCAGTAGAACAGCAGCAGTGCTACCATATTCCGTTGGCTTTGCAGTCCGTAGCCTCCTACTTAGCCGCCTATAGCTGGAAAGCTGATAGGGTCGTAGCGCTAGATTTAGGCTGGTCATAGTGGGGAGTAATTTAGACTAGTAACATGTATATGTTACTAGACTATGTTACTACCTCTATAGTGGGTAATAACATATATGTAGTGTCATGAATCACTTCATTTATTACTTTATAGACTCATTTAGCATTGAAAACCGCTAGGTGATGGTAACATATTATGTTACTCTATTTGTATCTCTCCTTATTAACTACTTGACACATCATCACTTTTGCTTATGTGGCATCTATGTTACTATTTATGTTACTCCTACTATGACCGGCCTTACGTTGCTGTAGCCAAGCATAGGCGGGCCAGTGGTAGGGCAGTGTAGGAAAATAGCATGCGCGTAGGATAGGTTCGGCCAGTGCATGTGCATTTATCAGTTACTGCGCGCCAGTAGTAGCTTTCCGGATCTCTGCCTCAGGTGAGGCGATCTACTGGCTCTACTCGTAACAGTAATATAGTATCAAATAATGTAGTTTTAAACGATTTTATATACTGCCAACTATGCACTCCCGGCTGCAAAATGTAAAGGTGTATTTTAACAGTTGAATATTTTAATTTTTGTTAAACCAATAATGCGCCCTACAGTTTAGAAGAGAAAAAAACATACGTATATGCTATTTTTTTTTACATTAGCATATACTCCCTCTGTCCAAGACGTTTTTTGACACTACACTAGGTGTCAAAAAACGTCTTACATTATGGAACGGAGGGAGTATTTGCTATATTATGCCAAAAGTTCAGTTTCAAAAAACAGTATGCAAAAGATAGGCTTGTGTTTTTAAGTAATTGAAGATGACCTAATGGATCCAATCAATTGTAGTACAGTATCTTTTATAAAGATCCTCCCCTGGAGCTTTCCCCATTCCTGCAGAATTGATGTCTGTTGCGAATGTAGAATTTTTATAAAGAATTTTGAAGGATTTTCGCAAGACTTATATTATGGAAAAGGATAAAAGGATAACCTTTTGTGCCAAACGCACTTCCTCCTCCCTGAACAATGGAAATACAAATTTAGGAGTAGGTGTTTAGTCACTAACACCTTACCTCAATGTCTCATAATTAAGCAACATGACGATTTTAGACAAACATAAACCTCGCACGCTGCAAGCCATTCGATGTGACTGACCCATGAGTGCACAGTCCAAGCTCGCTCGAGCCTCCAGATAAGCACAACAAGACTGCACGGTTCCTCCCACCCTTTACCTCGTCAGCCAACGGCGACCTCACTGAAGAGTAAAGAGAGTAAAATGACAGCTGATAAAAAGACAGAAGTTTTTTTTATTCTCCTGACATGCCATCTGGCATCTGCATTGACACTTGACAGGAACATCAATTTTCTCAACGCGTAGCCATCAGAGGAACAAATGGCGGATCTTGACAGATCATCACCAATGCTGAGACAAAAACGACAACATCAAGATGGTAGGCACAAACTTAATGCTTATTGTGCCAATTGATGGCAATATCTTGGTTGCTATTACAAGGCCAACATTACACTTGCGCACTAGTCAAACCTTTTCTTTTTCTCCTCTTTTTTTGACTTTCTACCAATAGTAGATCAATAAGCTAGTGCTCCACTATAATACAGACAGCGGTTCTTAGTTTCGCAGTCATGCTGGCCTGATGGGATGGGTCATATACACTGTATCAATGCGATTTCTTGGAGAATAAAGCCAACTATCCAGTAAATGAGCAGATTTAGAATTCCCAAATCAACCTCATGCAGGAAGTGATGGCATGAATACAAATTGAACGCGTTCCTCTACGATCCGGCTCGATTAATTTGATATTCCGGCAGCAGGTTCAGAAGCGGAACTCATTGTAGCTGATGACTTCATGCTGATCTCAAGCTCTTGTTGCTTCTTCAGATAACTCTGTGCTGTGGAAGTGACTATCTGAATGATGAAATTTACAATCATGAGCCACACCACGGTATTCCAGATCAAAGAGAACGACAGATTCCACTTCTTCCCCTGCACAAGGACAATTCATATTTAGCGGAAATGTAAACTTTCTGGGAAAGCAGACGATAACATCAACTAATCAAGAACAGCAGAGGAAACAAAAAAGGAAACTTTATCATAATCATTGTTCCAGTCCATTACTGCTGAAGTTATGTTACAATTGTCATCAATCATAACCATGTATCCAAGGCCTCTCATCAGTTCATCTACAACTAATCAGTTGTGCAAACAACAACGAGGACTTGGTTAATTTGTCTGTTGGAAAATATATGAAAATACAAAATATATCAACCAGATTATCGGCCGTAAGCCCGCGATTATCACTTACAGCATACTATTACATGATAAAATAGGACACTCATTTAAGTTATTAATAAATTAATTAAATTTCCTAAGAAATAAGCACATCAAAAGATGATAGGATCATTTAAAGAAATAAAACATAAATAGTAGAATTTTAAATGCTCAAAACTATTTCGAAGCTTAGCAAAAACCGGTACCTTCGCAGAACTAGAAGCTGATGTAGCAACACTTGCCATTAAAAACTTATCCTTAGCTGTCTTCAACTTGGTGACTAAAGAGGGAAGGATGGATGATACTCCAGGGGAATTGCTAAACACCCATACAAGCCTTTCCTCCACCAATTCAAGAAGTTGGTTGTTGCAGAGAGTAATTACCAATGTTGTCTACATAAGTAATTTGTAAAATACGGTTAGGTCCATCAGAATAAATTAATTAAAGAAATGAAATATGAATATGCAAATGTTGCAGTTAAAACTAAATGCTGTACACAGCAGGAACTGTACCAAGCTAGAAAGTAGCAAACCTGCATATAAACCTTGATAATGGCCTTCCCAATTAAAGTTGCCAGAAAGAACTTCCAGAAGGGGACGTTAAATTGTCCACACAAAATGCCAGCAAGATCAAACAGAGGGTTTGGCACCTAACGAAAGGAAAAGTTAGTCTCTAACTGTCATAGTTAACAATGAAGCAATAATATGCCAAAGATAACTTCTCTGCATTTGCAATAGCTCCACTAGTCACAAGGAAAGTCATGGTCATATTTCACATCCAATTTTTTATAGCAACTATAATTTGAGTGGGGAGAGAATGAGCTTCTCAAGAAATTTAAATGGAGTTCACCTAACAGCTTAAATTGTTAAGGAGCTATTACAAGGCAACTAGTATGGTGACCTAATCAAGCATGTATACAAGTAAATAAATGTCCACAAGAAAGAAACTAACCGAAGCAAGTAGCAGTATTGTAGGGAAGTTAAGATATTGTGAGTGAGACATAAGCCAGCGCTTGGCCCGACGTAGAGTTGATGATAGAAAACCTTCTTTTGAGATAGAAGCATCCAATTCTGCCAACTCCTCTACTTTTTGGCCTGACATGCTAGCTGTAGTTCATTTGTATTAACCTGAATCAGTTGCGTCAAGTAATTTTTCCTAATTAATTACACAAATTAGAGCTATTTCAGTCTAAATTAAGCTAAAGTTGGTACAATAAAATGTTAGAAACATGGATTAACAGCTTCAATTATTCTTCCAAAGAAATCACTAAGATCACGGATTGTTTAGCCTTAACTTATGCCAATCTTACATGGTCGCTTATTGTGGTCAAGATAGTCAAACTTATAAGCCAGATAAGTCAAACTTATCATATAGTTAGCCATAATCATTAAAAATAGGAACAAAAAAGATTGTCATTTAAACATAACTATAATAAAAGTAGCAAAGGAAGAATCACAAAAGGCTTAGTGGGAGCCTGGATGGAAGTAAAATGCATTCAAGATCTAACATCTGAATAGGACCATAAAACTGAATTTTATAACTACTCTGCTCTGCATACAGGGTAATTATATTTCTGATTGAAGGCTATACTGGAAGATGGTACAGAAATAAGCAACAATCAAATAAAAAGTCAACGGTCATCACTAATCAAAGTCTGCTATATATGTTCGATCAATTTGTAATCGATCAAGAAGCTTCTTGCTAAGAGGATTATGCAGTTCTTTCTGACACACAATTACACATCAAAGTAACTACGTGATGAGTTCATGTAAGTTTAGACGCGGTGAGGCATTTATACATAATTTTAGGTGATTCACAATGACGCCCTCGAATAATAAATTTGAAGAATAATGAAGTATAGCGTGATATGCTTAAGAAGGTATGAGCAAACATAGAACTATGTAAATTATGTTTGAGTTGGCAAGAGTAAAGCAGTACAAACATAACCTGCTCTAGAGATAAAATATGGAGGAAGCTCTCCAAGTGCAGTTCCAATGCCCCAAAGAACAGCTTCAAGATGAATTTCATGCAGTATTTTGCTGAATGGGATTGTTTCCTGATATATTGGAGGTCCAAACTCCAGACATTCTTTCTCCAACCATGAAGGCCTCCTTTTAAGAAGAATAGTGTCATAAGGAGCACTCTTTAAATCAACCCGGCCACACTGAACCGCTTTCATTGTGAAAAGGGCGATGTGAGGCCCTAAATACAATACAAAGGTGTGCAAGCCAGAGCCTGCAAAAATAAACGACGTGCTGAGAATTGAACTGCATGTATACTCTTAATGATAAATACTTAGTTGCTATGCTAACATTTTATTCAACAGATTAACCAGTTTCACACACATATAAATTGAATATTGGGTTTTACCTAATCCAATGGATGAAGCCACCCCTAGTATGACCCACCATAATCCAAATCTGGCATACCAAAACAGTTCCTGCATATGCTGCATTGAAGACAGAATATAATGGTTTATCCATGCTGCAAGAGCGCACGCACCACAGACAGGGTACAAAAATGCTCCCACCTGCCTAGGTTTGAGTCTCACATCTACCTTAACCTCAAAAAGTGCAAATCTTACCCCTTCTCATTCAGAATAAATAGATACTGTGAAAGCATTGCTCTGTTAATTTCAGTAATTTCACCATTCAAAAGCAACATTTTCTTTCATGCATATCCAGAGACTGTGAAAGCAGTGCTCTGTTAATTTGCATACTTGCAGTTCAATTCAGCATACCGCCACTCGATTCGTCTAATTTGAAATACAGAAATGTGCTAAAACAGAAAGATGATGATACCTTCTCATGTGGGCCATCAGTTACCAAGAGAAGCACACAGGTAGCACCAAGCAACGGAACCAGGAACTTCAATCGAGAACCATCTTTCAGAACACATGAACATGTGCTTCTTATACTCTGTCCAATGGCTAGCACAAATAATGCGAGTGTTTTGAATGGCTGTGATGTCAGCGTTAAACTCTCCAGGTCCATGCGATGCTTATTGCGAAGGTCTGAAATATATTTAAATCTATTACATCATCGACACACAGTCACAGAGTAGTCTTACTTTTATCTCATTTAAGATAACCAAGCTTTCAGAGAACTCTGATTTTATCTGATGTTACAATGAAGGTGGCATAGACTGAAGGATCCAATGGACGATGCATACCCCTAATATTGCCTTTTATAACAATTTTACCAATCGCGATTCCAAATATTGTGCTGTGCATGAAAATAAAAATTTGCAACTACCTTCCCTAACATAGATTGACCGCAATAAGTAGCATTTCTATTATATCCAAAATAACTCGTATCAGAAAAACTGAATTTATATTTGGGATTCCCAAAAGCACATCACAAGAGACATAAGACTGAAAGAAAAATGCAAAAAATAGAACAATCACAACTAGCGAACCTTTGCGGGTAGATATCGATGGAAAGTTATGGAGTAAAACGTACTTATGGCAAACGCCATCTGCCCTAACACCAAACGAAATCCAACTCAGATATCAAGTTCTTCAACTGTAACTTTCCAAAAGTGGAGTAAATAATTCAATAACAAAGGTAAACCTCCAGCGTAAATGGCGATCAACTAAGACGAACAGGACCGTTGTTCTACCTCCAACAGAAACAAAGGTGAAGGAGATCAAAGCTATACAGGAAACAGCTCAACCGGTGTTCTAATTCATGAAGCAGTGAATCATTATACTCGCCTCAAACGAGAATAGAAAATGACCACTAACTTGTACGTAAAGAAAACAAAATGCTCCAATTTTCCAGGAAAACCTCAATGACACGCATTCGCAGCCCCATATCGCACAACAAGTTAGACAAATATAACGCCTTCGACAACCACACGAATCTGAAAATAAAAAACATGAACACAGAACACATAGGACCTTACATGATTCTAATCTCTAAGGTTCGAAAGCCCAAAGATCCCCCAGAACCAAGCGGGACAGTCGTCTCTAGAACAGAGCGAGATCAAACAACGCGATAGCAACCCAAGGCCGGCATCGGCCCACTCACCGGACATGGCCTGATCCTCACGGACGGCGGTGTGCTCCATCATGAACCCCAGGCTTCCCCCTCTGCCGCGGTAGATCTGAGCGGCACCGGCCGGAGCAGGCCGCCAGGCTACTTAAACCAAGGGAAGAAAGAGAAGGTGCGAGCTCTGCAGCTCGTTTGGCGCGGAAACGCCTGGCCGCTTCTTCTAGGGTCCGGCCGGGAGGCGGGGTCACGAGCTCGGCGAGTCGGAGGATACAGACGGAATCGCTCCCTTCTTTTCTCCTGCAAAGCCGGATGCTTTTGAGTAGAGTAGATGAAAACAAAGCTTCCTCTGTTTTGTTGCGTGCTCAGGCTTTGTAGTTTTACCAAGTCGGAGACAAACGCATTGCTTTGCCTTTGCCAAGGCGTTTATCTTTCCCTTTTCTTAGGGAAGGCGTTTTTGCTTCTTCATTCATGTAGTTTGGTCTTCAGTAAAATAAGGGAAATATAATGTCTAATTTAGAGGGTTTCAATTTTTGTAGTCAGTACTGGGTATTTATTTCTCACAAGCTAATTTCTCCTTTTTCCCAAGAAAGAAACTGTCGGTTATGATAATTTCTTTGTGTGCTCAAGAAGAATTGGTCGATTTTTTTTTCATAATATAGCAATTTTCCTCTTTTAATTAAACATGTCAAAACCGCTTCTAATAAAATTTTAAAAATAACATAAGTTGTTTCCACCTCTCCGGTATGGGATAACCGACAACGACGCGTCCACCGCTCGTTCTAGTGGCGTTAGTGGTCATTCGATGGTCTAGGGTGCATCGATTTAAATTTTATTATGTTTGAGGTGCTTTGTGATTCTCATGAACCTTTATATAGATTTGGGTCTTTTTCGCAAAAAATCATCTCTCAAATTTTATGTAGATTTTTAGAGTAAGATCGACTTTTGCACATCTTTCTTCCGTGAGTGAGCTATACTTCTACAACATGATCCATGCGGTATTTTGTCAAGCAAAACCAATTAGTGTATATTAAATGGTAATAGGATTTTCTTAAGAATCTTTAGGATCGGAGGGATGTGTAGAGAAGGGTGAATGGGTAATTATAATTTTTTTAACCATTTAAGTTGCAAAGTTTTAATCTAGTTGTTAGTAGTTGTCTACAACACCCTAAGCATGTATACGAAACTAAAAACCTAAGCAGAACTTGTAATAATAAGTAAAGAAATAGGGGAACACAATAAAAAAAACATGGGGATTTTCACCAAGGTTTGGATTATTAGTGGCGGGATGGTTTGTACATAAAGTCCTAAGTTCATCAACATCGACCAATAAGGGTCTAACTTATCTACTCCACCATGGCAATCACTCCGAAAGGCTCACTCGGGGTAGATATTCACAAAAAAGGCAATCTTCAAGCCTTGTACAAACTTTTGATTTATTCGCACACTTAAAGTGTCTCACCTGACACTAACCGTCTAAGAGGCGTGCAACTTATGAGAGTAACAAGCAAAAGCAAGGCCACTTGGATGAACTCCCAAACAAGGTCTTCAATAAACACACACACACACACACACACACCCTCTATCTCTTAGCAGGTTTAGAGAGAAAGAGAGGTGATTCAAGCAGCAAAGGCATTCTCAAAGGTATAGTTTTGGTATAAAAAACATCTCTTCAAATCGCCTCCCACTAAAGGGTGTGGGGTCTATTCATACAAAAAAAACAGAAATCCGAATGTTGAAGTCTAAAATCGCCACCCGCAGTGCCCCTCCCTAGGTGGGTCCAGGCCCCTCCATTATTCTGTCCCAAAACTTCTTTAACATTTTATTTTTTATTCTTTTGTCTCCAAAAAATTGTTTTTCCTGAAAAGTCTTAAAAATAACAACTAACACTTGGCACTATATAGTTTAGTCCTGAAAATGATGAAAATTGATGCCAAAAACTATGCCATTATGATATCATTATAGAATCAAGCAAGAAAAATGATATATGTGTTTAGGACGTATTAGAGGCCCAACAATGTCTACAACAATAGAAGTGTGTAGTAGACATCAGTGTTCCAGAGAGAGACCCTTAGATATAATTAATCATTACACACTTTTTCATGTAGTTCAAAGGAGCTGGACGATTTGCTCGGAGGCCTCGACTAAACTAAAAGAGGCAACTTCCAAGTAGCCCGGAGGGTCCGAACAAAACTCATGTGGAAGCTCCTAATAGTATTGACTCACCCGCACACGCTACTGGACATTGTACGGAATATCCAACCGAGTTGGTTTGGAATATTTGAGCGGGAGTACATAGGCTTACGTAAGTGCTCCGGTGGCACCGAATGGAGTTGTCACGGAGACTCTGTTGGAAATATGCCCTAGAGGCAATAATAAAAGCATTATTATTATATTTCCTTGTTCATGATAATTGTCTTTTATTCATGCTATAACTGTATTAACCGGAAATCGTAATACACGTGTGAATACATAGACTACAATACGTCCCTAGTAAGCCTCTAGTTGACTAGCTCGTTGGTCAACAGATAGTCATGGTTTCCTGACTATGGACATCGAATGTCATTGACAACGGGATCACGTCATTAGGAGAATGACGTGATGGACAAGACCCAATCCTAAGCATAGCACAAAGATCGTGTAGTTCGTTTTGCTAGAGCTTTTCCAATGTCAAGTATCTCTTCCTTAGACCATGAGATCGTGCAATTCCGGATACCGTAGGAGTGCTTTGGGTGTATCAAACGTCACAACGAATCGGGTGACTATAAAGGTGCACTACGGTATCTCCGAAAGTGACCATTGGGTTGACACGGATCGAGATCGGATTTGTCACTCCGTGACGGAGAGGTATCATCGGGCCCACTCGGTAATGCATCATCATAATGAGCTCAAAGTGACCAAGTGTCCGGTCACGGGATCATGCATTGCGGACGCAGTAAAGTGACTTGCCGTAACGAGACTAACGAGGTATTGGGATACCGACGATCGAGTCTCGGGCAAGTAACACACCGTCGACAAAGGGAATAGAATACGGGGTTACTTGAACCCTTGACATCGTGGTTCATCCGATGACAACATCGAGGAGCATGTAGGAGCCAACATGGGTATCCAGATCCGCTGTTGGTTATTGACTTGAGGTAGTCTCGGTCATGTCTCGCATGTCTCCGAACCCGTAGGGTCTACACACTAAGGTTCGGTGGCGCTAGGGTTAATAGGAAGACAAGTATGCGATTACGAATGTTGTTGAGTCCGGATGAGATCCCGGACGTCACGAGGAGTTCGGAATGGTCCGGAGGTAAAGATTTATATATGGAAAGTGGTTAAGCGGACTCGGGAAGTTTGGTGGTATACCGGTAAAGTACCGGGGCCACGGGAGGGTTCGGAGGTCCACCGGAGGGGCCACCTCTCCGGGGGCCACATGGGCTAAGTGGGAGAGGAACCAGCCCCTGGTGGGCTGGGTGCGCCCCCACCCAGGCCCATGCGCCTAGGGTTTGGGGAGGAGGAAACCTAAAGGCGCGCCTCAGCTTGGGGGCAAGCCACCCTCCTCCCTCCTCCTTGGCCGCCGCCCCTAGGGTTTGCCCTAGAGGGCCGCCCCCTTGACCCTCTCCTCCTATAAATAGAGGGGTGGGGGAGGCTGCCAACACAGTTGTAGGCGCAGCCCTCCCTCCCAACACCTCTCTTTCTCACGCAAGCTTGGCGAAGCCTGCTGGAGAATTATCAGTACCAGCTGCACCACGCCGTCGTGCTGCCATTGGGATTGTCTTCTTCAACCTCTCCTTCTCTCTTGCTGGATCAAGGCGGAGGAGACGCCATCGTCCCGTCGTGTGTTGAACACGGAGGTCTGTCCTTTCAAGACTTTGGTCATCGGTGATCGGAATCACGTTGGGAACGTCTTCGTCATCACCACTCTCAAGAACGCTTCCGTATTCGATCTACAAGTGGTATGTAGATGCAAACTCTCTCTCGTTACTCGTTGCATGGTAGAACTCATAGATGGATCTTGGTGAAACCGTAGGAAAAATTTTAATTTTCTGCAACGTTCCCCAACAGTGGCATCATGAGCTAGGTCTATGCGTAGTTCTCTTTGCACGAGTAGAACACAATTTTGTTGTGGGCGTGGATCTTGTCAACTTACTTGCCGTTACTAGTTGTTTCTTGCTTCCGCGGTATTGTGGGATGAAGCGGCCGGACCAACCTTACACGCATTTCGTGAGACCGGTTCCACCGACTAACATGCACTAGTTGCATAAGGTGGCTGGCGGTGTCTGTCTCTCCTACTTTAGTGGGAGCGGATTCGATGAACAGGGTCCTTATGAAGGGTAAATAGAAGTTGACAAGATCACGTTGTGGTTATTCGTAGGTAAGAAAACGTTCTTGCTAGAACCCAATTGCAGCCACGTAAAAGATGCAACAACAATTAGAGGACGTCTAACTTGTTTTTTGCAGCAATTGTCATGTGACGTGATATGGCCAAGTTGTGATGAATGATGATATATTGTGATGTATGAGATCATGTTCTTGTAATAGGAATCACGACTTGCATGTCGATGAGTATGACAACCGCGGGAGCCATAGGAGTTGTCTTTATTTTGTATGACCTGCGTGTCATTGAAGAACGCCATGTAACTTACTTTACTTCATTGCTAAACGCGTTAGCCATAGTAGTAGAAGTAGTCGTTGGCGTGACAACTTCATGGAGGCACGATGATGGAGATCATGATGATGGAGATCATGGTGCCATGCCGGTGACAAGATGATCATGGAGCCCCGAAGATGGAGATCAATGGAGTTTTATGATATTGGCCATATCATGTCACTACTATATAATTGCATGTGATGTTTATTATGCTTATACATCTTGTTTACTTAGAACGACGGTAGTAAATAAGATGATCCCTTAAGAACAATTTCAAGAAGTGTTCTCCCTAAGCGTGCACCGTTGCTACAGTTAAATCGCTTCTAAGCACCACGTGATGATCGGGTGTGATGGATTCTTACGTTCACATACAACGGGTGTAAGACAGATTTACACACGCAAAACACTTAGGGTTAAACTTGACGAGCCTAGCATGTACGGACATGGCCTCGGAACACGGAGACCGAAAGGTCGAACACGAGTCGTATGGAAGATACGATCAACATGAGAATGTTCACCGACGATGACTAGTCCGTCTCACGTGATGATCGGACACGGCCTAGTCGACTCGGATCGTGTATCACTTAGATGACTAGAGGGATGTCTAATCTGAGTGGGAGTTCATTAATAATTTGATTAGATGAACTTAATTATCATGAACTTAGTCTAAAACTTTTGAATTATATGTCTTGTAGATCAAATGGCCAACGCTCATGTCAACTTGAACTTCAACGCGCTCCTAGAGAAAACCAAGCTGAAAGATGACGGCAGAAACTATACGGACTGGGTCCGAACCCGAGATCATCCTCATAGCTGCCGAAACAATACGTCCTAGAAGGACCGCTAGGTGAAGCTCCGTCCCGAGAGAACCAAGACATTATGAATGCTTGGCAGTCTCGTCTTGATGATTACTCCCTCGTTCGGTGCGGCATGCTTTACGACTTAGAACCGGGGCTCCAAAAGCGTTTTGAGCACCACGGAGCATATGAGATGTTCGAGGAGCTGAAACTTGTTTTCCAAGCTCACGCCGGGTCGAGAGATATGACATCTCCGACAAGTTCTATAGTTGTAAGATGGAGGAAAACAGTTACATCGGTGAACACATTACGAAGATGTGCAGGTTGCACAACCGTATGACCCAAATGAATATTAACCTCCACGATGAGGCGGTCATTGACAGAATCCTCGATCGCTCCCACCAAGCTACAAGAGCTTTGTGATGAACTACAACATGCGGGGGATGGTAAAGACCATTCTGAAGTGTTCTCTATCTTTGAAGTCAGCCGAGGTTGAAATCAAGAAAGAACATCAAGTGTTGATGGTCAATAAGACCACTAAGTTTAAGAAGGGCAAGGGCAAGAAGAACTTCAAGAAGGATGGCAAGGAGATTGCCGCGCCCGTAAGCAAGTTGCCGGAAGAAGTCAAAGAATGGACCCAAGCACGAGACCGAGTGTTTTTATTGCAAGGGAAGGGTCCTTTGGAGCGGAACTGCCCCAAATACTTAGCGGATAAGAAGGCCGGCAACACCAAAGGTATATTTGATATACATGTAATTGATGTGTACCTTACCAATAATCGTAGTAACTCCTGGGTATTTGATACCGGTGCCGTTGCTCATATTTGTAACTCACAGCAGGAGCTGCGGAATAAGCGGAGACTGGCGAAGGACGAGGTGACGATGCGCGTCGGGAATGGTTCCAGAGTCGATGTGATCGCCGTCGACACGCTACCTCTTCATTTACCCACGGGATTAGTTATGAACCTTAATAATTGTTATTTGGTGCCAAGTTTGAGCATGAATATTGTATCTGGATCTCGTTTAATGCGAGATGGCTACTCATTTAAATCCGAGAATAATGGTTGTTCTATTTATATGAGAGATATGTTTTATGGTCATGCTCCGATGGTCAATGGTTTATTCTTAATGAATCTCGGCGTAGTATTACACATGTTCATAACGTGAATACCAAAAGATGTAAAGTTGATAACGATAGTCCCACATACTTGTGGCACTTGCCGCCTTGGTCACATTGGTGTCAAGCGCATGAAGAAGCTCCATCTTGATGGACTTTTGGAGTCTCTTGATTATGAATCATTTGACACATGCGAACCATGCCTCATGGGCAAAATGACCAAGACTCCATTCTCGGAACAATGGGCGAGCAACCAACTTATTGGAAATCATACATACCGATGTATGCGGTCCAATGAGCGTTGAGGCTCATGGAGGATATCGTTATGTTCTCACTCTCACGGATGACTTGAGTAGATATGGGTATGTCTACTTGATGAAACACAAGTCCGAGACCTTTGAAAAGTTCAAGGAATATCAGAATGAAGTAGAGAATCAACGTGACCGAAAGATAAAATTCTTACGATCGATCGTGGAGGAGAATATTTAAGTCACGAATTTGGTACACACTTAAGAAAATGTGGAATCGTTTCACAACTAACGCCGCTGGAACACCTCGGTAGTAATGGTGTGTCCGAACGTCGTGTCGCACTCTATTGGATATGGTGCGGTCTATGATGTCTCTTACTGATTTACCGCTATCATTTTGGGGATACGCTCTAGAGACAGCTACATTCACTTTAAATAGGGCACCGTCTAAGTCCGTTGAGACGACACCGTATGAATTATGGTTTGGGAAGAAACCTAAGCTATCGTTTCTAAAAGTTTGGGGATGCGATGCTTATGTCAAGAAACTTCAACCTGAAAAGCTCGAACCCAAGTCGGAAAATGCGTCTTCATAGGATACCCTAAGGAAACCGTAGGGTATACCTTCTACTTAAGATCCGAGGGCAAGATCTTTGTTGCCAAGAATGGATCCTTTCGAAAAAGAGTTTCTCTCGAAAGAAGTAAGTGGGAGGAAAGTAGAACTCGATGAAGTACTACCTCTTGAACAGGATAGTAGTGCAGCTCAGAAAATGTTCTGTGATGCCTACACCAACGAAGAGGAAATTCATGATGATGATCAAGGTACTTCGGATCAAGTTGCTCTTGAACTTCAGAGGTCCACTAGGACACGTTCCGCACTGAGTGGTACGGCAACCCTGTCACGGAAATCATGTTGTTAGACAACAATGAACCTTGAACTATGAAGAAGCGATGGCGGGCCCAGATTCCAACAAATGGCTAGAAGCCATGAAGTCCGAGATAGAATCCATGTATGAAAACAAAGTGTGGACTTTGGTGACTTGCCGATGATCGGCGATAGAAAACAAATGGATCTTTAAGAAGAAGACGGACGCGGATGGTAATGTCACCATCTATAAAGCTCGACTTGTCGCTAAGGGTTATCGGCAAGTTCAAGGGATTGACTACGATGAGACTTTCTCTCCGTGGCGAAGCTTAAGTCCGTCCGAATCATGTTAGCAATTGCCGCATACTATGATTATGAGATATGGCGATGGACGTCAAAACAGCGTTCCTTAACGGCTATCTTAAGGAAGAGCTATATATGATACAGCCGAGGGTTTTGTCGATCCTAAGAACGCTAACAAAGTATGCAAGCTCCAATGATCCATTTATGGGCTGGTGCAAGCATCTCGAGTTGGAACATTCGCTTTGATGAGATGATCAAAGCGTTTGGGTTTATGCGACTTATGGAGAAGCCTGCGTTTACAAGAAAGTGAGTGGGAGCTCAGTAGCATTTCTCATATTATATGTAGATGACATACTTGATGGGAAATGATATAGATTTCTTGGACAGCATTAAGGCCTACTTGAATAAGTGTTTTTCAATGAAGGACCTTGGAGAAGCTGCTTATATATTAGGCATCAAGATCTATAGAGATAGATCGAGGCGCCTCATAGGTCTTTCACAAAGCACATACCTTGATAAGATTTTGAATAAGTTCAAAATGGATCAGTCTAAGAAGGGTTCTTGCTCAGTTGCAAGGTGTGAGATTGAGCTCAGCTCAATGCCCGACCACGACAAAAGATAAAGAAGAGATGAGTGTCATCCCTATGCCTCAGCCATAGGATCTATTATGTATGCCATGCTGTGTACCGGACTGATGTAAACCTTGCCGTAAGTTTGGTAGGAAGGTACCAAAGTAATCCGACAAGGAACACCGGACAGCGGTCAAGAATATCCTGAAGTACCGAAAAGGACAAAGGACATGTTTCGTTTATGGAGGTGACGAAGAGCTCGTCAGAATAACAGTTACGCCGACGCTTAGCTTCGACACGATCTGATGACTCTAAGTCACAAACCGGATACGTGTATATGTTGAATGGTGGAGCGATGGTGGTGCAGCTGCAAGCGAGCGTCGTGGCGGGATCTACATGTGAAGCGGAGTACATGGCAGCCTCGGAGGCAGCGCATGAAGCAATTTGGGTGAAGGAGTTCATCACCGACCTAGGAGTCATACCCAATGCGTCGGGGCCGATCAAACTCTTCTGTGACAACACCGGAGCTATTGCCCTTGCCAAGGAGCCCAGGTTTCACAAGAAGACCGAGCACATCAAGCGTCGCTTCAACTCCATTCGTGAAAATGTTCGAATGGAGACATAGAAATTTTAAAGTGCATACGGATCTGAATGTCGCAGATCCGCTGACTAAACCTCTTCCGCGGGCAAAACATGATCAGCACGTAACTCTATGGGTGTTCGATTCATCACAATGTAAACTAGATTATTGACTCTAGTGCAAGTGGGAGACTGTTGGAAATATGCCCTAGAGGCAATAATAAAAGCATTATTATTATATTTCCTTGTTCATGATAATTGTCTTTTATTCATGCTATAAGCGTATTAACCGGAAATCGTAATACACGTGTGAATACATAGACTACAATCGTCCCTAGTAAGCCTCTAGTTGACTAGCTCGTTGGTCAACAGATAGTCATGGTTTCGACTATGGACATCGGATGTCATTGACAACGGGATCACGTCATTAGGAGAATGACGTGATGGACAAGACCCAATCCTAAGCATAGCACAAAGATCGTGTAGTTCGTTTTGCTAGAGCTTTTCCAATGTCAAGTATCTCTTCCTTAGACCATGAGATCGTGCAATTCCGGATACCGTAGGAGTGCTTTGGGTGTATCAAACGTCACAACGTAATCGGGTGACTATAAAGGTGCACTACGGTATCTCCGAAGTGACCATTGGGTTGACACGGATCGAGGCGGGATTTGTCACTCCGTATGACGGAGAGGTATCACCGGCCCACTCGGTAATGCATCATCATAATGAGCTCAAAGTGACCAAGTGTCAGTCACGGGATCATGCATTGCGGTGCGAGTAAAGTGACTTGCCGATAACGAGACTAACGAGGTATTGGGATACCGACGATCGAGTCTCGCAAGTAACACACCGTCGACAAAGGGAATAGAATACGGGTTACTTGAACCCTTGACATCGTGGTTCATCCGATGACAACATCGAGGAGCATGTGGGAGCCAACATGGGTATCCAGATCCGCTGTTGGTTATTGACTTGAGGTAGTCTCGGTCATGTCGCATGTCTCCCGAACCCGTAGGGTCTACACACTTAAGGTTCGGTGGCGCTTAGGGTTAATAGGAAGACAAGTATGTGATTACGAATGTTGTTCGAGTCCGGATGAGATCCCGGACGTCACGAGGAGTTCGGAATGGTCCGGAGGTAAAGATTTATATATGGAAAGTGGTTAAGCGGACTCAGGAAGTTTGGTGGTATACTGGTAAAAACTGGGGGCCACCGGAGGGTTCCGGAGGTCCACCGGAGGGGCCACCTCTCCGGGGGCCACATGGGCTAAGTGGGAGGGAACCAGCCCCGGTGGGCTGGGTGCGCCTCCCACCTAGGCCCATGCGCCTAGGGTTTGGGGAGGAGGAAACCTAAAGGCGCCCCTGGCTTGGGGGCAAGCCACCCTCCTCCCTCCTCCCTTGGCCGCCGCCCCCTAGGGTTTGCCCTAGAGGGCGGCCCCCTTGACCCTCTCCTCCTATAAATAGAGGGGTGGGGGAGGCTGCCAACACAGTTGTGGCGCAGCCCTCCCTCCCAACACCTCTCTTTCTCACGCAAGCTTGGCGAAGCCTGCACGGAGAATTACCAGTACCACTGCACCACGCCGTCGTGCTGCCATTGGGATTGTCTTCTTCAACCTCTCCTTCTCTCTTGCTGGATCAAGACGGAGGAGACGCCATCGTCCCGTCGTGTGTTGAACACGGAGGTACTGTCCTTTCAGTACTTTGGTCATCGGTGATCGGAATCACGTTGGGAACGTCTTCGTCATCACCACTCTCAAGAACGCTTCCGTATTCGATCTACAAGTGGTATGTAGATGCAAACTCTCTCTCGTTACTCGTTGCATGGTAGAACTCATAGATGGATCTTGGTGAAACCGTAGGAAAAATTTTAATTTTCTGCAACGTTCCCCAACAGACTCCAAATGGATTAGGGTTTGCAATGGCTATCTTTGAAATGGATCAAATGATCCAAATGGATGTTCCTCGATGGCTTCGAACACTCTAAGATGAATTAGAGTGAGAGGGAAATGGCTGAGATTGTTTGGAGTTTGATCTCCAAGCACATAGCAAGAAAAGTATTATCACACCCCAGTATCATGCTACAGTAATCTCATGCCTAATGATGCCATGTCATCATAATTAAGTTGCTAATCCTCACTTTTGAAAGTGCTAGTTATCGACTAGAGGGGGGTGAATAGGCGATTTTTATGAAAGTCTTCAAAACACGAGGTCTTTGAAGACAAACAATCAAATTGAACCTATATGATATGCAGCGGAAGAAAGACTACACTAGACAGGCCATAGTCAAGTAAGCAATATAATGAAAGAACGAAGACTAATAGCAACTAGGTAGTACAGATTGGAGTGGAAGACAGAATGAAGCCAAACAGGTAATAGTCTTCGCACAGTGAAGTCAAACAGACCAGGCAAGCAAGCAATGACTTCACGAAGACAAAATGAAATGTAAAGAAGGTAGGGGATAGTGTTGGGGAACGTAGTAATTTCAAAAAATTTCCTACGATCACGCAAGACCATGGTGATGGCATAGCAACGAGAGGGAGAGTGTCCGTCCACGCACCTCGTGAGACCGAAAGCGAAGCGTTATAACAACGCTGTTGATGTAGTCGACGCTCTCCACGATCCGACCGATCCAAGCACCGAACGTCGGCACCTCCGAGTTCTGCACACGCTCAGCTCGATGACGATCCCGGACTCCGATCCAGAAAGTGTCGGGATGAGTTCCACAAGACGACGGCGTGGTGGCGATGTTGATGCTCCACCGACGCAGGGCTTCGCCTAAGCTCATGACGATATGACTTCTCCGCGCAGGCTTCGCTTTAAGCTCCGCGATGATATGACCAAGTGGAATATGGTGGAAGGGGGCACCGCACACGGCTAAGGCAAGATCCGTAGATCAACTTGTGTCTCATGGGGTGCCCCCTGCCCCCGTATATAAAGGAGGCAAGGGGGAGGTGGCCGCCCAAGGGGCGCGACATGAGGAGTCCTACTCCCACCGGGAGTAGGACTCCCCCCCCTCTCCTAGTTGGAGTAGGATTGGGGAGGGGGAAAGAGGGAAGGGGCGCCGCCCCCCCTCTCCTTGTCCTATTCGGACTGGAAGGGGGAGGGGGGCGCGCAGCCCACCTTGGCCGGCCCTTCTCCTTCTCCCTTGAGGCCCATGAAGGCCCATATACCCCCCGGGGGGTTCCGGTAACCCCCCGGTGTTCCGGTAACATCCTGTTTTCACTCGGAACCATTCCGAAGTCCAAACATAGGCTTCCAATATATCAATCTTTATGTCTCGACCATTTCGAGACTCCTCGTCATGTCCGTGATCACATCCGGGACTCCGAATAAACTTCGGTGCATCAATACTTATAAACTCATAATGAACTGTCATCGAAACGTTAAGCGTGCGGACCCTACGGGTTCGAGAACTATGTAGACATGACCTAGAACCATTCTCGGTCAATAACCAATAGCGGAACCTGGATGCCCATATTGGTTCCTACATATTCTACGAAGATCTTTATCGGTCAAACCGCATAACGACATACGTTGTTCCCTTTGTCATTGGTATGTTACTTACCCGAGATTCGATCGTCTGTATCCAATACTACGAAGAGGCTTAGTCAACGGGTCTGCAACATTCAGATCCGTATGTATTTTGCAAATCTCTATGTCTCCCACTTGGACTTGGTCCCGAATGGAATTGAAGCGTCTCTTGATGTGCTTGGTCCTCTTGTGAAATCTGGATTCCTTTGCCAAGGCAATTGCACCAGTATTGTCACAGAAGATCTTCATCGGTCCCGATGCACTAGGTATGACACCTAGATCGGAAATGAACTCTTTCATCCAGACTCCTTCATTTGCTGCTTCGGAAGCAGCTATGTACTCCGCTTCACATGTAGATCCCGCCACGACGCCTTGTTTAGAACTGCACCAACTGACAGCTCCACCGCTTAATAAAAACACGATCCGGTTTGCGATTTAGAATCGTCCGGATCAGTGTCAAAGCTTGCATCGACGTAACCATTTACGACTAGCTCTTTGTCACCTCCATATACGAGAAACATATCCTTAGTCCTTTTCGGTATTTCAGATGTTCTTGACCGCTGTCCGATGATCCACTCTGGATTACTTTGGTACCTTCCCGCCAAGCTTGCAGCTAAGCATACGTCGGTCTGGTACACAGCATTGCATACATGATAGAGCCTATGGCTGAAGCATAGGAACATCTTTCATTTTCTCTATCTTCTGCTGTGGTCGGGCATTGAGTCCGACTCAATCTTAAACCTTGCAACACGGTAAAAACCTTTCTTTGCACGATCCATTTTGAACTTTTTCAAAACTTTATCAAGGTATGTGCTTTGTGAAAGTCCAATTAAACGTCTTGATCTATCTCTATAGATCTTGATGCCCAATATGTAAGCAGCTTCACCGAGGTCTTTCATTGAAAAACTTTTATTCAAGTATCCTTTTATGCTATCCAGAAATTCTCTATCATTTCCAATTAATAATATGTCGTCCACATATAATATCGAAATGCTACTGAGCTCCCACTCACTTTCTTGTAAATCAGGCTTCTCCAAAAGTCAGTACAAACCCATATGCTTTGATCACACTATCAAAGCGCTTATTCCAACTCCGAGAGGCTTGCACGGACCATAAATTGATCGTTGGAGCTTGCACACTTTGTTAGCACCCTTTGGATCGACAAAACCTTCTGGTTGCATCATATACAACTCTTCTTCTAGAAATCCATTCAAGAATGCGGTTTTACATCCATTTGCCAAATTTCATAATCATAAAATGCGGCAATTGCTAACATGATTCGGACAGACTTAAGCATCGCTACGGGTGATAAAGTCTCATCGTAGTCAACCCCTTGAACTTGTCGAAAACCTTTTGCAACAAGTCGAGCTTTGTAGACATAACATTACCATCGGCGTCACCTTCTTCTTAAAGATCCATTTATTTTCAATGGCTTGCCGATCATCGGGCAAGTCAACCAAAGTCCATACTTTGTTCTCATACATGGATCCCATCTCAGATTTCATGGCTTCCAGCCATTTTGCGAATCTGGGCTCACCATCGCTTCTTCATAGTTCGTAGGTTCGCCATGGTCAAGTAACATGACTTCCGAATAGGATTACCGTACCACTCAGTGCGTATTTTACTCTGGTTGACCTACAAGGTTCAAGCAACTTGATCTGAAGCTTCATGATCATCATCATTAGCTTCCTCACTAATTGGCGTAGTTGTCACAGAACCATTTCTTGTGATGAACTACTTTCCAATAAGGGAGCGATCTGATTATCTCATCAAGTTCTATTTTCCTCCCACTCACTTCTTTCGAGAGAAACTCCTTCTCTAGAAAGGATCCGAATTTAGCAACGAAAATCTTGCCTTCAGATCTGTGATAGAAGGTGTACCCAACATCTCCTTTGGGTATCCTATGAAGACACATTTTCCGATTTGGGTTCGAGCTTATCTGGTTGAAGTTTCTTTACATAAGCATCGCATCCCCAAACTTTAAGAAACGACAACTTTGGTTTCTTGCCAAACCACAGTTCATAAGGCGTCGTCTCAACGGATTTTGACGGTGTCCTATTCAACGTGAATGTGGCCGTCTCTAAAGCATAACCCCAAAGCGATAGCGGTAAATCGGAAATAGACATCATAGATCGCACCATATCTAGTAAAGTACGATTCGACGTTCGGACACACCATTTCTATGTGGTGTTCGGGTGGCGTGAGTTGCTAAACTATTCCACATTGTTTCAAATGTAAACCAAACTCGTAACTCAAATATTCTCCTCCACGATCAGATCGTAGAAACTTTATTTTCTTGTTACGATGATTTTCCACTTCACTCTGAAATTCTTTGAACTTTTCAAATGTTTCAGATTTGTGTTTCATTAAGTAGATATACCCATATCTGCTCAAGTCATCTGTGAAGGTGAGAAAATAACGATACCCGCCACAAGTGCCTCAACATTCATTGGACCACAAACATCGGTATGTATGATTTCCAACAAATCAGTTGCTCGCTCCATAGTTCCGGAGAACGGCGTTTTGGTCATCTTGCCCATGAGGCACGGTTCATAAGTACCAAGTGATTCATAATCAAGTGATTCCGAAGCCCATCAAGATGGAGTTTCTTCATGCGTTTTACATCGATATGACCTAAACGGCAAGTGCCACAAATAAGTTGCACTATCATTATCAACTCTGCATCTTTTGGTTTCAACATTATGAATATGTGTATCACTACTTGTCGAGATTCAACAAGAATAGACCATTCTTCAAGGGTGCATGACCATAAAAGATATTACTCATATAAATAGAACAACCATTATTCTCTGATTTAAATGAATAACCGTCTCGCAATAAACAAGATCCAGATATAATGTTCATGCTCAACGCGGCACCAAATAACAATTATTTAGGTCTAAAACTAATCCGAAGGTAGATGTAGAGGTAGCGTGCCGATCGCGATCACATCGACTTTGGAACCATTTCAACGCGCGATCGTCACCTCGTCCTTAGCCAATCTTCGCAATCCGTAGTTCTGTTTGAGTTGCAAATATTAGCAATGAACCAAGATCAAATACCAGTACTATCTGCAGTATTAGTAAGGTACACATCAATAACATGTATATCACATATACCTTTGATCACCTTGCCATCCTTCTTATCCGCCAAATACTTGGGGCAGTTCCGCTTCCGGTGTCGGTCGCTTGCGGTAAAAACACTCGATTTCAGGCTTAGGTCCAGACTTGGGTTTCTTCTCTTGATCAACAACTTTCTTGCTGTTCTTTTGAAGTTTCCTTCTTCTTCCCTTTGCCCTTTTCTTGAAACTAGTGGTCTTGCTGACCATCAACACTTGATGCTCTTTCTTGATTTCTACCTCCATGCTTTCAAAGATCGCGAAGAGCTCGAATTGTCTTAGTCATCCCTTGCATATTATAGTTCATCACGAAGCTCTTGTAGCTTGGTGGCGATGATTGGAGAATTACATCAATGACACTATCATCCGGAAGATTAACTCCCAGCTGAATTAAGTGATTGTTATACCCGGACATTTTGAGTATGTGCTCACCGACGAACTATTCTCCTCCATCTTGCAGCTATAGAACTTATTGGAGACTTCATATCTCTCAATCCGGGCATTTGCTTGAAATATTAACTTCAACTCTGGAACATCTCATATGCTCCATGACGCTCAAAACGTCGTTGAAGACCCGTTCTAAGCCGTAAAGCATGGCACACTGAACTATAGAGTAGTCATCAGCTCTGCTTTGCCGACGTTCACAACTTCGCTCAAGATCTGCAAAGAGCTGTCACCCAGCGGTGCTTCCAGGCGTAATTTTTACGTGCAGCAATGAGGATAATCCTCAAACGGACCCGATCCGTGTAATTGCTACCATCATCTTTCAACTTTGCTTTCTCAAGGAACGCATTAAAATTCAACGGAACAACAAAGACGAGCCATCTATCTACAAGAAACATAGACAAGCAAAATACTATCGGTACTAAGTTCATGATAAATTTAAGTTCAATTAATCATATTAAAACTCCCACTTAGACAGACATCTCTCTAGTCATCTAAGTGATTACGTGATCCAAATCAACTAAACCATGTCCGATCATCACGTGAGATGGAGTAGTTTCAATGGTGAACATCACTATGTTGATCATATCTACTATATGATTCACGTTCGACCTTCGGTCTCCGTGTTCGAGGCCATATCTGTTATATGCTAGGCTCGTCAAGTTTAACTCGAGTATTCTGCGTGCGCAACTGTTTTGCACCCGTTGTATTTGAACGTAGAGCCTATCACACCGATCATCACGTGGTGTCTCAAAGACGAAGAACTTTCATAACGGTGCATACTCGGGAGAACACTTCTTGATAATTTTAGTGAGAGATCATCTTATAATGCTACCGTCATACAAAGCAAGATAAGATGCATAAAGGATAAACATCACATGCAATCAATATAAGTGATATGATATGGTCATCATCATCTTGTGCTTGTGATCTCCATCGCCAAGCAATCGCCATGATCACCATCGCCACCGGTGCGACACCTTGATCTCCATCGTAGCATCGTTGTCGTCTCGCCAACTATTGCTTCTACGACTATCGCTACTCCTTAGTGATAAAGTAAAGCAATTACATGGCGTTGCATTTCATACAATAAAGCGACAACCATATGGCTCCTGCCATTGCGATAACTTCGGTTACAAAACATGATCATCTCATACAATAAAATATAGCATCACGTCTTGACCATATCACATCACAACATGCCCTGCAAAAACAAGTTAGACGTCCTCTACTTTGTTGTTGCAAGTTTTACGTGGCTGCTACGGGCTGAGCAAGAACTGTTCTTACCTCGCATCAAAACCACAACGATATTTCGTCAAATAGACTCCGTTTAACCTTCTCAAGGACGGGCGTAGCCATACTCGATTCAACTAAAGTGAGAGAGCAGACACCCGCCGGTCACCTTTAAGCAACGAGTGCTCGGGCGGTGAAACCAGTCTCGCGTAAGCGTCTGCGTAATGTCGGTCCGGGCGCTTCATCTCACAATACCGCTGAACCAAAGTATGACATGCTTTGGTAGGCAGTATGACTTGTATCGTCCACAACTTACTTGTGTTCTACTCGTGCACATGACATCAACGCATAAAACCAGGCTCGGATGCCATCATTGGGGAACGTAGTAATTTCAAAAATTTCCTACGATCACGCAAGACCATGGTGATGGCATAGCAACGAGAGGAGAGAGTGTCCGTCCACGCACCCTCGTGAGACCGAAAGCGAAGCGTTATAACAACGCGGTTGATGTAGTCGACGTCTCCACGATCCGACCGATCCAAGCACCGAACGACGGCACCTCCGAGTTCTGCACATCGTTCAGCTCGATGGCGATCGCGGACTCGATCCAGCAAAGTGTCGGGATGAGTTCCGTCGACGACGGCGTGGTGCGATGTTGATGCTCCACCGATGCAGGGCTTCGCCTAAGCTCATGACGATATGACTTCATCGGCGCGCAGGCTTCGCTTAAGCTCATGACGATATGACGAAGTGGAATATGGTGGAAGGGGCACCGCACGGCTAAGGCAAGATCCGTAGATCAACTTGTGTCTCATGGGTGCCCCCGCCTCGTATATAAAGGAGGCAAGGGGAGGTGGCGGCCCAAGGGCAAGGCGCGCAAGGAGGAGTCCTACTCCCACCGAGTAGGACTCCCCTCTCTAGTTGGAGTAGGATTGGGGAGGGGAAAGAGGAAGGGCGCCCCCTCTCCTTGTCCTATTCGGACTGGAAGGGGAGGGGGCGCAGCCCACCTTGGCCGGCCCTTCTCCTTCTCCCTTGAGGCCCATGAAGGCCCATATACCCCGGGGTTCCGTAACCCCGGTGTTCCGTAACATCCTGTTTTCACTCGGAACCATTCAAGTCCAAACATAGGCTTCCAATATATCAATCTTTATGTTTCGACCATTTGAGACTCCTCGTCATGTCCGTGATCACATCCGGACTCGAATAAACTTCGTGCATCAATACTTATAAACTCATAATGAACTGTCATCGAAGCGTTAGCGTGCGGACCCTACGGGTTCGAGAACTATGTAGACATGACCTAGAACCATTCTCGGTCAATAACCAATAGCGGAACCTGGATGCCCATATTGGTTCCTACATATTCTACGAAGATCTTTATCGGTCAAACCGCATAACGACATCGTTGTTCCTTTGTCATCGGTATGTTACTTACCCGAGATTCGATCGTCGTATCCAATACCTAGTTCAATCTCGTTATCGTAAGTCTCTTTACTCGTTCCGTAATACATCATCTCACAACTAACTCATTAGTTGTAATGCTTGCAAGGCTTAAGTGATGTGCATTACCGAGAAGGCTGGAGATACCTCTCCGACAATCGGAGTGACAAAACCTAATCTCGAAATATGCCAACCCAACAAGTACCTTTGGAGACACCTGTAGTACTCCTTTATAATCACCCGATTCGTTGTGACGTTTGGTAGTACCCAAAGTGTTCCTCCGTAAACGGAGTTGCATAATCTCATAGTTATAGGAACATGTATGGGTCATGAAGAAAGCATTAACATACTAAGCGATCAAGTGTTAAGCTAACGGAATGGGTCATGTCAATCAGATCATTCAACTAATGATGTGACCTTGTTAATCAAATAACAACTCCTTGTTCATGGTTAGGAAACATAACCATCTTTGATTAACAAGCTAGTCAAGTAGAGGCATACTAGTGACATACTGTTTGTCTATATATTCACACATGTATTACGTTTCCGGTTAATACAATTCTAGCATGAATAATAAACATTTATCATGATATAAGGAAATAAATAATAACTTTTATTATTGCCTCTAGGGCATATTTCCTTCAGATAGAACCAGTAGCTTGGTGAAGACAGAGATTTGGTAGACCAGTTCGATTCTTGTGTGACAATCAGACGTCAGTTAGGGAGGCTGAGATTGAACTCAGAAGACTGTGTCTTCACCTTATTCCCCTTGAACTAAGGACACCCAGTCCTCGCCCAATCACTCTAGTAAGTCTTCAAGGTAGACTTCCAAACCTTCACAAACTCCGTTCACTAGCGATCCACAATGACTCTTGGATCCTCAGAACATGACGCCTAACCGGCTGGAGGATACACAGTCCTCAAGTGTAACAAGCACTGGTGCGCGTCGGTCCTAAACAAACGGTTTAAAACCCCTTTCCGCGACGACATTTGGAACCGTCGCCAAGTGAGTGTGGGCGATAGGGGGTCCTTCCCACACGACCTAGAAATCGACGGGGATAGGCCACCGTGGGACCCAGGCTGGGGCCGTGTGCGATCGGCGAGGCATGGAAACCCAATCATTTCCGTAGGTATGTGTCGGCGTTCTGGGAATGGGGGTCCCCAGACTTGCCTGCCTGCGGCCCACGGCGTGGTTGTGCTAGCGGGCGGACGACGCAAGACCTCCTCAGGAGCGGCTGTCGATGTCAAAACCGGCGGATCTCGGGTAGGGGGTCCCGAACTGTGCGTCTAGGATCGATGGTAACAGGATACGGGGGACACGATGTTTACCCATGTTCGGGCCCTCTCTATGGAGGTAATTCCCTACTTCCTGCTTGATTGATCTTGATGAATATGAGTGTTACAAGAGTTGATCTACCACGAGATCGTAATGGCTAAACCCTAAAAGTCTAGCCTATGTGAATATGGTAATGAGTATATCTATCCGGACTACTCTCTTCGGTTTATATAGACACCGGAGAGATCTAGGGTTAAATGGAGTCGGTTGCATCAAAGGGAATCTTCATAGTCGGTCGCCAAGCTTTCCTTCCACGCCAAGTAGAGTCCAATCCGGACACGGGTATAGTCTTCGGCCTTCATGTCTTCACAGCCCATCAGTCCGGCCCAAAGGATAACAGGCCGGACGCCCAAGGACCCCGTAGTCTAGGACTCCCTCAGTAGCCCCTGAACCTAGCTTCAATGACGAGGAGTCCGGCGCGCAGATTTATCTTCGGCATTGCAAGGCGGGTTCCCTCCTTCCGAACTCCAGAATAGTCTTCGGGTGTAGTAAGTATGTCCGGACCTGTGCATATAATTGCAGAAAATGCTGATAACTGTTTATGCCCGCCCGGTTATAGTAAGTAATTCCACGAGTCCAATTTGCTGATAACTGTTTATGCCCGCCCGGTTACTATTTGCAACCATTGGCTAGCACGTCGTCCCACGTCTCAGGACGCGGTTCTACTGGCACGTCTTGTCAAGGCAGAGATCGTGTTCACTTATTCACGGGATTTATTAATGCAGGCGTGGGTAACCCAACCGTCCCCTGGGTACAACTCTTTGGGGACAGGTAAGTTTCGAGACCTAGGTGGAGACGCTCAGTATTTGGGGTCTTTATATAGGGACCCAGACTCGTCTTCTTCCTTTGCGCTCGCTCCTTCCTCAACCCCAGTGAAAGATCGAGGATGTCGCCTAGAGGGGGGGGGGGTGAATAGGCGCTTTAAAATAATTACGGTTTAGGCTTGAACAAATGCGGAATAAACCTAGCAGTTAATTTGTCAAGCACAAAACCTACAACAACTAGGCTCACCTATGTGCACCAACAACTTATGCTAAGCAAGATAAACTACTAGGTGATAGCAAGATATATGACAAGAACCAATATGGCTATCACAAGGTAAAGTGCATAAGTAAAGAGCTCGGGTAAGAGATAACCGAGGCACGCGGAGACGGTGATGTATCCCGAAGTTCACACCCTTGGGATGCTAATCTCCATTTGGAGCGGTGTGGAGGCACAATGCTCCCCAAGAAGCCACTAGGGCCACGTAATCTCCTCACGCCCTCGCACAATGCAAGATGTCGTGATTCCACTAAGGGACCCTTGAGGGCGGTCACCAAACTTGTACAAATGGCAACCCTTGGGGGCGGTCACCGAACTCGTACACTTTGGCAACCCTTGGGGGCGGTCACCGGTACCTGTCAAATTGCTCGGGGCGATCTCCACAACCTAATTGGAGACCCCGACGCTTCCCCGGAGCTTTACACCACAATGATTGAGCTACGAACACCACCAACCGTCTAGGGCGCCAAGGCACCCAAGAGGAACAAGCTCTAGGGTGCCCAAACACCAAAGAGTAATAAGATTCTCAAACTTCACTTCCACGTATCACCGTGGAGAACTCAAACCGATGCACCAAATGCAATGGCAAGGGCACACAGAGTGCCCAAGTCCTTCTCTGCCAAATCCCACCAAAGCAACTAATGCTAGGGAGGAAAATGAGAGGAAGAACGAAAGAAGAACACGAAGAACTCCAAGATCTAGATCCAAGGGGTTCCCCTCACTTAGAGGAGAAAGTGATTGGTGGAAACGTGGATCTAGATCTCCTCTCTCTTTTCCCTCAAGAACTAGCAAGACTCATTGGAGGGATTGAGAGTTAGCAAGCTCGAAGAAGGTCAACAATGGGGGAAGAACACGAGCTAAAAAGGATAAGGTCCATTGGGGAAGAAGACCCCCTTTTATAGGTGGGGGAAAATCCAACCGTTATCCCCTCACTCAGCCCGCACGACGCGGTACTACCGCACGGAGTCGCGGTACTACCGCGGTTGGCTGCGGTACTACCGCTGCAGGTTGCGGTACCGCCGCATGTGCAACACTGGCCAGATGAAGGCTGTTGCACAGGTGGCAACGAGCGATAGAACCGCCGGGCGGTACTACCATGCGCTCCTACGGTACTACCGTAAGGCAGGCAACACTAAGCGAGAAAGCACGGAGTAAAAATTACTTCGTACCTACTCCGCCGAGGAGGACTGCGCAAAAATCCGGCATGGTACTACCGCACACGAAGAGCGGTACTATCACAGAGGGCGGATGTAAAAATTACATCCGCCTTACTTCCGCTCATCTTTGCTAAGCTCAGCTAGAGCCACGGTACTACCGCTCCCACAGGCGGTACTACCATGAGCACTCTGCAGATACCGCAGGGACTGCGGTACTCTGCAAGGGCTCAAGGTACTACCGCTCGGAGAGCAGTACTACCGCATGCCCCGAACAACAACACTAGGAGTCCTTCATTTTGCGGAGAAGACAACAGAGGATACAAGAAACCAGAACTGCCATAACTTCTGCAAATGAGCTCCGAATTGAGCAAACTCAAGCTTGTTGGTTATAGTAAGAAGAGGCAGGGGAGGTATGCCTAACAAAAGGAGGAGAAAAACCTCCAACAGAGAAGAACCGGCATACCCTCCAACATCGAAAACATCATAGTAGATGCAAGTGAACTCCGTTTTCGATGAACTCGAGCTTGTCATAAAAATGACCATAAGCTCCAAATCTCACAAGGAGAAGAACCAAACAAGAACCAATAAAGATGATGCAAGGATGCAATGGTTTGAGCTCTCTACGAACGATACGATCAAGCAACTCATCGAGAGCCCCCCTTGATAGTACGGCAATCGATCCTATATCCCGGTCTCCCACAACTACCATGAGACCGGTAAAATAGAAAACCTATCAAGGGAAAACCTTTGCCTTGCACAAAGTCCACTTGAGCTAGATGATGACGATCTTGACTCCCTCAAGTTGTACCACCTTTCTTGATTGCGTTGGCTCGATGAAGACTAGATGATTGTTGCTCCCCCATAGTCCACTATGGGTGAGCCACTCTTTGGCTCATCTTCACAAGTCCATTGTCACCACAATGGATGGCAAGCTTCAAGCACTTGATCTCTTCGTGATGCATCACTTGAACTTGCACACTGCATCCTAACCCCACAAAGAACTCTCACGAAGACCATGGGTTAGTACACAAAGCATAACTGACAATGCTTACCATACCATGGGATCACTTGATCCCTCTCGGTACATATTCTATGCTTTGTGTGTTGATCAACTTGATTCACTCTTTGACTTAGTCTTGATCAACCTCTCACAAGACCAATCTTTTAGGTAATTCCTTGAATAGCACCTTGGTCGACACAAACTCTCCTTGAAACCAACACATGTACTCCAAGAAAATCCTATGGACAAAACCTTCAAATATAACTCAAGGCAACCATTAGTCCATAGAGATTGTCATCAATTACCAAAACCAAACATGGAGGCACCGCATGTTCTTTCACCCAGCCACCCCAAGTTCCAACCCTCGGGTTCCAATCGCCACCAGCCCTAATCATGTCCGAATCCAGCCGCCAAGGCCGGTGGGTGGCTTCTTCTATCACAGAGGAGGATATTGCGAAGCTCCGCGCAGCGAGGTATCTGACCCCGGAAATCCTTCATCGGCTTCCTGCACAGGGGTAGGTTATTCCTACCCCCAAATCCGGCGAGAGGGTAGTATTTGTGTCCCACTTCCTCCATGGGTTAGGTTTCACGCTTAACCCCTTCGTTCGGGGGCTCATGTTCTACTATGGGCTAGATTTGCACGATCTGGCCCCGGACTCTATTCTCCTCATATCGACATTCATCGTCACGTGTGAGGCCTTCCTCCGGACTCCTCCGCACTTTGGCTTGTGGCTCAAGACCTTTGACGTGAGGCCGCAGGTGATAGAGGAGGAGCAGGCAGAGTGCGGCAGCGTAATAATAGGCAAGCTTGACGGCGCAGTTTGGTTTGAAGGATCCTTCGCCGAGTCTTCCGACATGTGGCAGCAGGGGTAGTTTTATATCAATGAGCCGCGGGGCTCCAAGTGGGTGGCGACGCCTGCGCTCCGACCCGGTCCTCCAATTCAGCTTGCTTCATGGATCAATAAGGGATTGGATTGGGGATCCGTCAATGAAGTGAAGACTCTGCAAAGTTGCATCCGGAGCCTTTCCGAGAAGGGCATCGATCTTGTGAATGTCGTTCAAGTAATGCTAGTCCGTCGAACCCTGCCATGTCAGTGGCGGCCTCTCCGCATGTGGGAGTTTAATCCAGAAGGGCGGCGGACTCTTCAGCACTTCTTCGGCATTACACACCAAGGAATGTGGAGATTATATTTCGAGGAGCGAGAGCAATGGCCGGACACCACCGAAGATGTTGGCCTTGACTGCAATCATCCAAACACTTCGGTAAGTATTCAATCTCCGAACACCTCCTATTCAAGCATCTCTTGACAAGATGCTGAACAATCCGTCCCTATATAGGACTGGATAAAGAAAGCAGTGTTAATCTGGATAAAGAAACATTTGGGCGTCGTGGCTCTGCCGGAAAGATTGAGAAACTTGGTTTTTTAATTCCTGTAATTCCAAAACACGCGTGAAAATCATGAAACTTGGCATGGTGTCATGACATGGCACCAACATGCTGCGGTATTTTTTTTGGCCGAATTGGGACAAGCTTTGGTGTAGGCTTCTTGCAAACCGGAGCTTCCCTCAAGAAGGCTCGTGGTATCGGGAGGGAACGTGTCACCTCCGTGTGCGAAACGACACACGTACACTACCTTCTCCCGCCTTAATTGTTTTACACAGGCAGATTAGACCAAATAGAAGTACTATGCTAAATTTTGGAATTATCCCGGGCTCGTTTCGCCTTTTTATACATTAATTGAGTTTCTGGGCATTTAATGTGCATAATTCAAATTTGAACTACAAGCACATGCTCCATTGCACGAAAGTTGTTTGAAATATCACATGTGTGTCCTTGGGTGAATTTCTAGGTCCCATGCAAGAGATGAGAGTGAAATTCAAATATCTGGGCGTCGTGGCTCGGCCGGAAAGATTGAGAAACTTCATTTTTAATTCCTGTAATTCCAAAACATGCCTGAAAATCATGAAACTTGGCATGGTGTCATGACATGGCACCAACATGCTGCGGTAATTTTTTTGGCCGAATTGGGACAAGCTTTGGTGTAAGCTTCTTGCAAACCGGAGCTTCCCTCAAGAAGGCTCGTGGTTCCGAGAGGGAACATGTCACCTCCGTGTGCGAAACAACATATGTACACTGCCTTCTCCCGCCTTAATTTTTGCACACAGCCAGATTAGACCAAATAGAAGTACCGTGCTAAAATTTGGAATTATTTGGGTTCGTTTGGCCTTTTTTATACATTAGTTGAGTTTCTGGGTGCATAATTCAAATTTGAACTACAAGCACATGTGTCGGATTTCGGGTTCCGGCAAAACCCTTGAGGTTTGAACACTGGGGTGCGCACGAAGATCTCTTCCTACCTAATCATGCCCTCGCCCTCATCGCGATCTCAAAGCTTAGCGCGTCGAACCCGCAGAAAGAGAGACACAAGAGTTTATACTGGTTCGGGCCACCGATGTGGTGTAATACCCTACTCCAGTGTGATGTGGTGGATTGCCTCTTGGGCCGAGGATGAACAGTTACAAGGGAAGAACAGCCTCAGGAGGAGAGGTGTTCTTGTGCTAGGTGAGCTTGTGTGGTTGAGGATGATCTAGATCAGTTTTCCCTCTATGGTGGTAGCTAGTCCTATTTATAGAGGCCCTGGTCCTCTCCCCAAATATTGAGCGGGAAGGGATCCAACAACGTCCAAATTCAAAGGGAGACAACTAGTACAAGTTATCCTGACTAAAGGTGGTCTTCGCCTGCAAAAGGCTCTGGTGGTGACGCTGTCTTGGGCTCCACGGAAGCCTCCGTCCCGTCGTCCTGCTGGTCTTGGTCTCGTTACACCAATATGGAAACCTTTGCCTAATGCCTCGGGACTCCTCGCCTGCGCTTGCCCCTCTAGCACCAAAGAGGAAACGAGGATACTGTGCGCGCTGGCGCCCGCCTGGCTCCAGTCGTCATGGCTTGCGTCACAGAAACCTCGCGAGGTGTTCCTTGCCTTGATCTCTCCGCCCCTCGCGAGCCAGCCTAGTGAGGCCGTCCCGAGGAGGTCTTGTGTCGTCTGCCTCATGAGGCTTGGCCCCTCGCGAGGGTCTTGAGTGTTTGTTGGTGAAGATGGGCCGTACAGGGCCACTAGTGGAGCCATGCCGTGGGCCGCAGGGAGGCAAGTCTGGGGACCCCCGTTCCCAGGATGCCGACAGTAGCCCCTGGGCCCAAGGCGTGCTCGGACTTGGCTCCGAGGCGAAGCCAAAGGGCAAGTGCGGAGCGCCTTGGGCCCCAACAGCCTGTGGCCCCACTTGACGCGTGGCGATTGATTGGACGTGGGCGTCTCAACTTCCCCACACAGCCTCGGCAACTGCCCGACTTAACAAGTCCCTGCTGCATGCAGAGAAAAATCATCATTACCTGTGATCGTGGGGATCGCCGGTTGGCCTTGTCACGCCCAATATGCGACCCTATCCAAAAGGAACTCGAAGGTCCCACCAAGGATAGACCCGCATATTGAAACGCTTTTGCAAGGTGGATATCATTACATCAACATTACATAATAGTGGGGATACATACATAAGGCACCAATGCCACAAGAATACATCAACATCATATACAAGATCCACATCCGACTACGGATGAATCATAAACATAAACTCAACCAACATCCACCACCTTTAGCCCAGTGCCGACACGGAACCTATCCCCGATCAAGAAGAAGCGTAAGAAGAACTCCAATACAAGCAAACATCGCTCTCACATCATGATCATCGCAAGACCTGTACCGCAATCGGTGGTGTAGTAATCAGTGAGCCACGAGGACTCAACAATCCCATTACCATGGGTATCAAGACTAGCAAAGCTTAAGGGGAAAGGAAGGGTAAAGTGGTGAGGTTGCAGCAGCGACTAAGCAAGTATGGTGACTAACATACGCAAATGAGAGCGAGAAGAGAAACAAAGGCGGTCGCCAACTAGTAATGATCAAGAAGTGATCCTGAACTCCTACTTACGTCGACATAACCCGAAACCGTGTTCTCCTCTCGATCAACCCGAAAAAGAGACACGCACGATTACGCTACGGTTGGTGTATTTTAGAAGAGTTTGCTTCAAGTTTACTACAACCGGATATCAACAAATTCCCTCTGCCACATAACCGGGCACGGCTCTCGAAAGTTTATACCTGCGGGGTGTCCCAACTTAGCCCATGATAAGCTCTCGCGATCAACGAAGGATATTCCTTCTCCCGGGAAGACCCGATCGGTCTCGGAATCCGGCTACAAGACATTTCGACAGCAATAAAACAAGACCAGCAAGACCTCCCGGCGTGCCGACACCTCGATAGTAGCCACGTATCTCGTCTCGAGCCACGACCGGATGAGCAGTCCGTACAACTAAAACCAGCCCTCAAGTTTCCCGAGGTGGTCTTTGCAAAGGGCTCTAGTTTGGACCAACACTTAGACAAGCATTGGCCCGGGGCTAAAATGAAGATGACCCTTGGGATGCGCGACTCCCAAGGGAAAAAGGTAATAGGTCGAGCAAATGGTAAAACCAATGTTGGGCCTTCTTTGGAAAAGTCTTATTCAAAGCGAACGTCAAGCGGGTCCCATAAATCACCCGACCGCGTTAGGGACGCAAAATCCGGGATCATAATACCGATATGACGGAAACTAGGGCGGCAAGAGTGGAACAAAGCACCAGGCATAAGGCCGAGCCTTCCACCCTTTACCAAGTATATAGATGCATTAATTAAATAAGATATATTGTGATATCCCAACAAGTAAACATGTTCCAACAAGGAACACCATCTCCATGTTCCAACAAGGAACAAACTTCATCTTCACCTGCAACTAACAACGCTATAAGAAGGGCTGAGCAAAGCGGTAACATAGCCAAACAACGGTTTGCTAGGAAGGGTGCAAAAGGTTAGAGGCTGACATGGCAATTTGGGATGGCTTGAGCAGCAAGTGATAGGTAGCGCATCATAGCGAAAGAACGAAGCAACTAGCATAGCAATGATAGTAATGAGATCCAAGGTGACGGTCATCTTGCCTGAAATCCCGCTAGGAAGAAGAACGAGTCCATGAAGAAGATGAACGGATGAAGCCGAACCAAGCATAGACGAACGAATCCTCACGATCGCAATGAAACAGGAACTAACAAGAAGAAGCACACAACATAGTAAACACACCACACATGAACAAGGCATGATGCACAAACAAGCATGATGCATGACAAGACTACATGAAGCTACTCATGGCAAGAGATGATGCATACAAGAACAACACATCAAGGCAAGTTTAAATGAGGCCGGGAACAACATATAACAATTCCGGTAAGTCCTCATATGTAAATTTCGAAATTGGTCCAGATCTGAATAAACCTTATGTTCAAGTTGTTAAACAACAATTTAAAATGCACCACTATGATCTACATGAAATTCTAGTCAAGTTACATATAAAGTTCATTTAATTCGGAGCTACGGCCTAGAAGATATGAGCAAAACAAGATAAGCATGGCATTGATGCAAAATGCATACAAACATCAAGCAAACACCTCAACACAAGAATGCAACATGATAATATGAAACTACATGCAAAATCAATCAATTTTCATATAGAGCACACTCAAAACGGAGCAAGGGTTCAACACATACACATGAAACAAGTTATAGCAACAATCTGTCCAAAACAGCAATTAGGCATATTGCAAGCATCAAAACAACAAGTTACAGCACCCAAACATAATAACAAAAGGCATGGGCATGATGTACAGGTGACGCATTACAAAACATGAACACTGAACTATCTCCAGAAATCACTAGAACATGCTCAAACACACATGGCAAGATTACAAATAATAACAGTTTCACAGACTTAGCAGAATTCACAGGACATGGCAGAAATAACATCAGGTTAACATGTTTAGAGCTATGAAACAACATGATACAGGAACTTATCATGGAAAACAAAGGCATGGTATGAATCTACTAATTGCATAGAACAAATGTCCCTTACTGACCATGAGCCAAAAAGGATCAGAAAATATGATGGCACCCATGTAAACATAGCAAGTTATATGACAGATTCATACATGGCAGGAACAACAATAAGTAGGCATGTTGGTGAGCTTGAACCACTCACCACAGAGCATTACATGGCATGGAAAGGTAACCAACAGTAAGAAGACATGGCATAGAAGCTACACATGGCAAGAAAAACATCATAGCATACACGGATCAACTACAACAACCTTGGCAAAATTGAATAACATGTAAACAACCTGCCAGGAAACATTTTATAGCAAAAGTAGAGCTCGATTGACTCAAGCTATGGCACTCCATAATTGCAAACATGGGCATGGATGGATATAGAATAACCACATTTTCAAAACATCCTTACTGAAGTATCTCAAAATAAGCATGGATATCTCGGTAGCATCAAGTTAACATGGCATAAAAATATCAGCAAAACAGGGGCTGAAATCAGCAACATCAAGAAGCCTAGTTTGCATGCTCGTGCTAGTCACCACAGAGATCACAAAAATACATGGCATACACCCCTGTAAATATGGCATGTCATATTACAAAACACATGTAGGACTCAAGATCATAGGGTGCACACATCAATCATGGCAAAAATGACAAAAGTGCATGTTCTGATAAGAATCTGAAACTAACATCACATAGCCCTCTTCTAATAGCATTTCGGGCATCAAGATGAGCTCAAATGTAAATGATGCAATGAGGTGAAATGATGTACTCGTCGAGACGAACAATTTGACATATTACACGCACGAAACGGAGCAATATGCAGAGAGTTATGGCATGACGAAAATGCAACAAAATAATCACAGATAAAGGACTTAGGGGATTTCGGGGGAGATGAAAAAGTCAACCTCGTCGGAAATCGAGGATTGCCCGAGTGGACGGGAACGGTGGCGGTGGGAGGAGGCACCGGGGAGGCCGGGGCGACCGGATCCGGGCGGCGCCGGCCCGGATCTGGCCGGAGGATGGCCGGCGGCGGAGGGAGGCCACGCCCGCTTCGAGGCGGAGAGGCGAACGGGCGGCCGGAGGAGCTTCAGGCGGCCTTGGCCGCAAAGCCCAGGGCCTTCAGCCTTGGGGCTGGGCAGGGACGGGAGGCGGCGACGCTGGTCGGGCGACAGGAGGCGGCGGGGGCTCGACGCGGGCCACTGAGGCGAGAGGCGTTCGCGGAGCTCGCCAGGAAGGCCGGGCGAAGGGCGAGCCACGGGCGAAAGCAGAGGCGGCGGGCACGCTGGAAGGAGGGCGGATCGGGCCGGGGCATGCCGGGGCCAAGGGCGGCGGCTGGCGCGGGGCGGCGGACGCGCCACGTGGCGAGCTCCGATTCGCCGGGGCGCGGCGGCTTGACATGTCCGGCGCGACGTGGACATGTCCGGCGGCGGGAGGAGGACAAAAGCTAGGGTTTCGGGGAATCATCCGCGAATTTCGGGGGGAGGACCTATTTATAGATTCTGGGAGCTAGGAGAGTCCAAATGAGGTGCGGTTTTCGGCCACGCGATCGTGATCGAACGCCCGAGAGCATGGAGGGGAGTTTGCTGGGTTTTGGGCCACTTTGGAGGGGGTGTTGGGCTGCAAACAAAAGAGGCTTTTGCGGTTACCCGGTTAACCGTTGGAGTACCAAACGACCTCCAAATGGCACGAAACTTGACAGGCGGTCTACCGGTGCTATACCAAGGCCGCTTGGCAAACCTCAGGCCATTCCGAGACTGTTTAACACCCGCACATGAAAAGAGGTAAAAGGGGGCGCCGGGAGACATAGGAGTGCCGGATTGCAAAACGGACAACGGGGAAAATGCTCGGATGCATGAGACGAACACATATGCCAAATGAAATGCACATGATGACATGATATGAAATGCAGATGATGACACGGCAAATTGCAACACGCAAGCACATGACATGGCAACGACGGCGAATAACTGGCAGACACCTGGCGCATCGAATCCGGGGCGTTACAGGCCTTCTCCCGCTATAAATGAGGAGGGGGCGGAGCCCCCGTCGGTCATATCTTCCTACTCCGCTCACTTCTTCTTCCTTGCTTCATTGCTAGCAGCGACTCCCATGGCGCCTATTCAGAGGTTTTCGGCCGCAGAGAAGGGAAAAAAACCCCGCGATGAGCCCGGGCCACTTCAGCCGAAGAAGAGGCCGGGCCACCTCCACGACATGGTGGTGAGGCCGGAGGTGTCGAGGCCTTGGTGCGAGTGGCCTCCTCTCGGGTACCCGCTGCCTTTGTACGCCCAAGCTGAGGGCTCCAGAGGAAGGGGCGACGAGCGCCACCGCCCGCGCGCCGGCCGTGGTCGCCGTGCCGCAGTGACGCACACCGTTGCCCCAGGAGTCCATGCCGCGGACTCCTCGGGCGAACTCGTCATGTGGGCGGTGATGCCTCCGTGCACTTGGATCCGCTTTCCTCAGTTCTTCTCCACCGAGATGCCGCCGAGGGGGCCCCTTGAGCTTTGGCTGCAGCACGCCGACTGCGACGCCTCGGTGACTGGAGCGGAGGTGGAAACCGTTTCCCCAGGAAAGATCTTCATGACCATTGCTCGGGTTTGCCGCGCAGAAGGCGCCCTCGCCATCCACTTCGATTACGACGGCGCCTCCACGATGTTCTTCAAGGTTTTTGACACGGAAGGCCGCCGCTTGGAGTGCTGCCCTGGGGTGGTCATCGGGGCGGCGCAACGGCCAGCGCCGAGCTTGCCGCTGGCTTCACCAGCGGCTCCTCCAGCAGCAGCGGTGGCGTTTGGGAGTCCAGCGACTCTCCCAAGCCCTCCGAGACCCCATAGGCGAGCGACGACAGCTACATGCCTCCAAGATCTCGCCGGGCCTAGAGCAACGCCGCAGCGTCCGGCCGCCGCCGTTGCTGATCTGGATGGGGTTGGCGCCGGCCTCCTGTGGCCCACTATTGATGATGGCGTCGGCCGTGCTGGCGCGTGTAGATGGAGCTCCTAAGAACTCCCTCCTTTTGTTCCCTGCAAGGAATCGAAATGGACCCCGTGGGGGCGTGTAAAGGGTCTGTAATGTCCTCTATTCATATTATCCTTATTATGAAAATTTGCAAATGCGTGTCTTGTTCCGGCATGGTCTCCCCTTTCCACCCCCTCGGCAGCTTGGTGCTCTATGCCGACAGGTCCCTGTCCCCAGGCAGGCTGCAGCCGTCGCTCGTATGCCAGGTCATGATGCCGTGGTCAAGGCTAGGAGGTGAGCGGCCCAAGGTCCAGTAAGAGCTCCTGAGGCGCGATGCTCAAGAGGTCCCCTTTAGCGCTCAAGCAGCCATCGAGAGGCAGAAAAGGGTGGCGATGTTGCCTAACAAGGCTGCCTCAGGTGGGGATCCTATGCTGTAGCGCTGGGTCGATCTAGGCACGAGACTTATCTTGGCATTCCGGAGCTGGTTCCTTGTGTTGCGCCAGACTTGTGCGTCGACCATTGTTGGGTAGCTAGGTTAGGCCCGTGCGAGCCTCTCCCTCTTCTCCATACTCTTCGGTGTGCTCTACGTCCTCAGGTCCCAGCCCTCGAGTGAGCTCAGCCGCCGCTGGTATGCTAGGTCGCGATGCCGTGGTCAAGGCCAGGGGGTGAGGGCTTGAGAGCCAGTAAGAGCTCCTGAGTCGTGATGCTCAGGAGCCCCCTTTTAACGCGTAAGCGAATCACATGAGAGAAGAGGGAGCCCGTGGTACCGCCTGCTGTCGTCCTCAGGAGCTCCTTGCAGGTTAGCACGAGGAGGGACATAGATCGCCGTGATGATTGTCGGTCTACCGCAGGTCGCACTACAAGAAGATGAAGGCACTGAGGGCCTGTGAGGTGGCGTGCGCGAGGCGTGCTGCGAGCCAGAGCTCGACCGCTCAGATTTGTCGACGTTGCAGGGACGGACCCGAGCACAAGCGTCGTGCCAGCATGTGTAGCTCCCGTGGTGGGTGAGAATCAAGCAGGTGATAACCATAGATAGATTATGCATGAAAAGCAAACTAGCTCAGGTAAATGCAAGGTCGATACACGCCACCGGGTTGGACCCGAGCGGCTTGGGGATGATGCAGCCTGAGGGGCGCCCCCAGCAAAGTAATGCTAAAGACGTAAATGGATGCATGCCGCAGGGACAGGCCCACGCGACCTGGGAATAATGCAGCCTGGGAGGTGCTCCCAGCTAAATAAACTTGGAAAATGTCACCTGGTTCCGTTGTTGAAGGGGTGTTGGATTAGCTGAAGATGCATAGCGAAGGAGTCGCTCCTCATGAGCCACGGGGGCCCTGAGCCTCGGGAGGCTCTGGGGGCCCAGGTGGCTCCTCGAGGACCGTCTCCATCTCCGTCAGGACAGCGTGATGCCTGGCCTCCTGAGCCGCCAGGATGCTCTGCAGGTTGCGCTGGAAGGCGGCTGCCATGCTCGGCAGGCCGAATGGCATGCGAACATAGCTGTGAGGTGGGTCCTCGCAACATCCCACGTGCGAAGGCTAGAAGAGCTCCTGAGATGCGGCCCTGTTGAGCCCTGGAATGTCGAGCAGACGCGCAGCCTGCCATCCTCGCCTGGATGGGGAGCTGCGCCAGGTGGGCGGCGGTCGCCGCGCATGGCTCTTGCATCCTGCTACTCCTGAGTGACCTTGGTGATGAACTCCTGAGCGCCGGGCGCTCCTCGCCCGGTGTCCTCCTGAAGGAAACGTGCCGCAAAGCACGCCTCCATTTGGTGCCCGAGCGCCTCCCTCGTGAAGTCGGCTAGGTCCGAGGCCCTCCAGATGAGAGCCCCTGGGCCCTGCCCGAGGAGGGCGCCGGGCGCACCTTCCTATGTGAGGGAGGGAGGCACCCCAAGTGCGGGCGCCGATCCTGATGTTGCACCGCCAGAGGCGCCGCTCCCCTGAGGCCCTGTGCGGAGTAGCTACTTCTTCTTCTTGGGGACGACCTCAGGAGGGTATTGTGTTGTGTTGTTGTCGGGGTCTTGGATCACTGCGGCTTGGAAGGCGCGCTCAAGGGAGCACACCGCATCTCTTTCTTCGCAGGGGACGGTGATAATCCCGCTGCTTCCTAGCATCTTGAGGATGTTGTAGCCGTGGTGGGTCACCGCCATGAACTTGGACAGGGCCAGATACCCGAGGATGGCATTGTACGGCAGACGGATGTGAGCAACGCCGAAGTCGGTGAGCTCAGTGCGGTAGTTGTCGCGCTGTTCGAAGGTGACAGGGAGGCGGACCTGCCCTATCGGGGTGGTGGAGCCGTCGGTCACTCCTGAGAAGGGCTTGGTAGGCTGAAGCTGGTCGTATGGCACTTGGAGGCTATCGAACGTCTCAATAGACAGGACATTAAGCCCTGCTCCACCATCGATGAGGGTCTTGGTGACTTGAATGTTGCTGATGACGGGTGAGCAGAGCATCGGGAGGGCGCCAGCGGTGGCCGCGCACTTGAGTTGGTCCGCTGAGCTGAAGGTGATGGCGCACTTGGACCACCTGAGCGGGTGCGTGGCCTCGAGCCTGGGAAGGGCTGCATTCACCTCGCGAGCAAACTGCTTGAAGATGCGCCGAGAGGCTGGGGCCTGAGCTCCGCCCAAGATGCAGGCGATATCATGCGGTTCCTGGAAGCCCTCAGCCCCCTCGTCCTGATGGTGGTCGTCGTTCCATCTTGGCGGTGGCGGCAGTGGAGGAAGACCAGCATTGCCCTGAGGGCGATCCTCACGAGGCTGATCCCTCCATGCGCCCTCACGAGGCTGATCCTACCAGCAGTCCTCGCGAGGCCAGTTGTGCCACTCCTGACGAGGGCCACGGTCGTCCCAGCGTCCTCCGCCTCGTCCTCCTCCTCGGTCGTAGCCCTGGTCGTTGCGCTCGGGGCATCGACCGAAGCATCCATCTCGAATGGCCCTGAGCTCCTGACAGTCGTTGGTGTTGTGGCTGTGTACGTTGTGGAAGGCGCAGATCGGTCGGCTGCTCTTGGACGACTCGGGGTGGTCCCGGCCGTGCTTCATGTCTGGCTCCACCACGAGCACGGCTACTCCCTTGCACTTCACGTCCTTAGCCTTGGCTTTCTTCTCCTCCAGGTCATTAGCTGGGAGCTCGAGGAGGGAAAGGCGCCCCTCCTCAGCTCTTGCGCACTTGGTCTCCAGGTTGAACAGCTCCAAAGCCGTGCATAGCTCCTCGTGGATGGCGAGCTCCTCCTTCATCTTGACGTCATGGACGCCATCAGAAAATGCCGAAATGATGGCCTCGTCTGTGACCTTGGGGATCTTGAGGCGAACGTTGTTGAAGCGCTGGATGTACTTCTGCAGGGTCTCCCATGGCTACTGCGTGACGCGGAGTAGGTCACCCATGGCCGGAGGGCGGTCGCGAGTGCCCTGGAAGTTGGCGGCGGCTGTCACGATCTCATCCTGGAGAGATCGAGCACGGGGCAGGTTCGAGAGCCACGAGCGAAGCCATCCTTGAGAGCCATGGGGAACCAGTTCGCCATGACTTTCTCATCGCCGTTGGCTGCCTTGATGCTCAGCACGTAAAGCTGCAAGAACTCCGCGGGGTCGGGGTGCCGTCGTAGCGAGGCGACAGATCTGGCTTGAACTTGCCCGGCCAGGCGACGCTACACAGTTCAGGAGTGAAGGCGCGGCAGCCTGCGGTGGCCACCGGGGCCCGTCATGGAGGCGGAGCTTGATCTTGGTGTCCACGCGCCGCCACAGTAAGTGGCGCGTGGCCCTGCCGCGGCAAGTGATCCTGACGTGGCGGTGCTGGGAGCGGTAGAGCATTTTCTTGCGGTCGGGGAACTTCTTGGCAGCTTCCTTCTTCTCGTGCGGGGGCCCGACGCGGTGGGTCACGCTGGGGGGGGGGCGCCTTGGCGCTAGAGCGCCATCTTGGTGCAGAGGTGGTGGAGGCGCTCCGTAAGCCACACCGCCCGCAGCTGGCGGAGGGCGAGGCAGCAAGAGGGACGGCACGGGGGAGCCCCCTGCAGCACTGACGAGCTCGGCGATGCGGTCCAGCCAGTCCTCGTAGAGGTCGTCGACTGGGCGGTAGCGCAGGAGCTCGCGTGCCATGAGCAGCACGGCCTACACGTCCGTGGGAGCACGACGAGCGTGAGATGACAAGCCGGCTAGGGTTAGCGATGGAGTGGCGGTGCAGCCATTCCGCCGCACCGAGGGATGCAGCGAGGATGCTTGCTGCTCGTTTCCCATCGAGCCGGTGACGGCGTTGGCAGCGGATGACGGGGAACGATGGGGAGGCCCGCCGACAGGAGATTTCTGGGCGACGCGGGAGGTGAGGGCGGCCCGGTGCTCGCGCGGGCTCGACGCGCGTCCGCCATGGATGCGGTGGAACGATGGAACGCGGATCGGCGAAAGGAATGCTTCGGCGCACCCCTACCTGGCGTGCCAAATATCGGATTTCGGGTTCCGGCAAAACCCTTGAGGTTCGAACACTGGGGTGCGCACGAAGATCTCTGCCTACCTAAGCACGCCCTCGCCCTCACCGCGATCTCAAAGCGTAGCGCGTCGAACCCGCAGAAAGAGAGACACAAGAGTTTATACTGGTTCAGGCCACCGATGTGGTGTAATACCCTACTCCAGTGTGGTGTGGTGGATTGCCTCTTGGGCTGAGGATGAACAGTTACAAGGGAAGAACAACCTCAGGAGGAGAGGTGTTCTTGTGCTAGGTGAGCTTGTGTGGTTGAGGATGATCTAGATCAGTTTTCCCTCTATGGTGGTGGCTAGTCCTATTTATAGAGGCCCTGGCCCTCTCCCCATATATTGAGTGGGAAGGGATCCAACAATGGCCAAATTCAAAGGGAGACAACTAGTACAAGTTATCCTGACTAAAGGTGGTCTTCCTCTGCCAAAGGATCTGGTGGTGACGCTGTCTTGGGATCCACGGTGACCTCCGTCCTGTTGTCCTGCTGGTCTTGGTCTCGTTGCACCGATATGGAAACCTTTGCCTGATGCCTTAGGACTCCTCGCCTGCGCTTGCCCCTTTAGCACCAAAGAGGAAACAAGGACACTGTGTGCGCCGCCCGCCTGGCTCCAGTCGTCATGGCTTGCGTCACAGAAACCTCGCGAGGTGTTCCTTGCCTTGATCTCTCCGCCCCTCGCGAGCCAGCCTAGTGAGGCCGTCCCGAGGAGGTCTTGTGTCGTCCGCCTCGCGAGGCTTGGCCCCTCGCGAGGGTCTTGAGTGTTTGCTGGTGAAGATGGGTCGTACAGGGCCGCTGGTGGAGCCACGCCGTGGGACGCAGGCAGGAAAGTCTGGGGACCCCCGTTCCCAGGACGTCGACAACATGCTCCAGTGCACCAAAGTTGTTTGAAAAATCACATGTGTGTCCTTGGGTGAATTTCTAGGTCCCATGCAAGAGATGGGAGTGAAATTCAAACATATGGGCGTCGTGGCTCGGCCGGAAAGATTGAGAAACTTGTTTTTTAATTCCTGTAATTCCAAAACACGGCTGAAAATCATGTAACTTGGCATGGTCTCATGACATGGCACCAAGATGTTGCGGTAATTTTTCTGTCCGATTTGCGAACGCCCACACATTAACAATCAACAAAGTCATTTTGGAACAAGTGTTGTCACGTTACAAATTGGAAACACAAGTATTATTGAAACCGTGGGCGTTCGACTTACCAATTACGTGCGGCCACGCGTCCCCTTTTTATTGGCTAGGAGGTGCCGTGCTGGGTAGCTATTTGAGTACGGGAGGCGTGCGATCATACCCCATGCGCGTGCTCATCGCGAGGAGAGCCCTTTGACCGCTACCCGCCGTGCACCTCCCTCCAATCGTCTCCATTAATGGTGCCTGAGCACCTGTTCTACGGCGTGTCTATATGTCTCACTGGACTGAGATTTAAGAGAGAAAAATGAAAATCTGAAAAGAAAGTTTTGCACGGATCTTGATGTAAGATCCGACGGACCTATATAGCATCGACTGCGACTTATAGCAAGCATGATGAATATAAGGATGATGACAATGGATAATAATTGTCTTACATATTTAGAAACATAATTAAAAAAAGCCACATGCGGCAATGCCGAAATACAAGGGCAAAAGAAGAAGGAAGACAACGATCGGCTCGCTGATCTCTACTTTCTTGATGCGTTCTTTGCAGGCCGGGAACTAGTCTCTCTCTGACGGACGATGAGCTCTTTCTTGTCCTCAAGATGCTGCTTGAGAGCATCCACGGATTCCTCCACCAGCCTTCTACGCTCGATGCACAACATGGCATTCTCTTCCATAAGTTTCTCGACGATGATGCCGGTCCTCTTCAACAAGGCAGTGGTCTGCTCCTGCTGCTCCGCACTTCCGACGATCTTCGCCCTCAGCAGGTCGTGCTCGGCCCGGAGCTTCGCATTGCTCTCATTTAGTTGATGGATGACGTCGGTAGACTGTTCAAATGAGGCTTTCAGGTCATCATGCAACCTCTCCCACCTGGAGATTTGATCCATCTGCCTAAGGACGAGGGCACGAATGCGCCTGTAAGAGTCCTCGTCTGCCCGCGAGGCATTTTCCCAGGCCGCCGCGGCAAGGGAGGACATCTCTGCTGCATTTGCGGCGCGGCGGGACATCTCTTCTGCTTCTGCGACGTGGCCGGACCAGTCTGCTGCATTAACAATGCTGCGGGTCCTCCGTGATGCTTCGGCAGCGCGGCGGGACCTCTCTGCTGCTACGGCCGTGCGGCGGGACATGTTGGCTGCTTTCGCGGTGAGGCGAGACATCTCTCGTGCTCCCGCTTCCCGGCTCGCCTCTCCCTGGTGGCAATCTCTCGACCCAGAACTCACGCTGGCCATGGCGGACGCAAGGGAATGATGATGAATGACTTGTTTGTTTTTGACTTTTTGTGGATGAGGAGTTGAGGAGGAATGTGCAGTCATGTTGGAGTAGTAGTATTTATAACCGCATAGTAATACGCTCCTAAGTGGGAAGCCGTTTAGGTTTTGATCAGTGTGAACAGGTTTGCAATTTGGAATGTGATGGGACGCGGCCTCCGTGTTCTTCTAAAAAAATTGTGACGGGACGCATGCTCAAACTTTACTGACGGTTATAAGTGCGGCACTATTCCCGAAGGCGTAACGTGGGCACGTACGCCTTCTCGGCCGTGTACGTGGCGTTTGCACCATAGGGTGCACTGCAATAGGCAATGTCAGCAGACGTCTTGTCCCAACAACAGTGCGCGCTCGTTATTACCATAGCACACGCTTCTTTTAATTAGAATGGGTGTGCCCGTCTAGCACACACACGTTGATTTATCTGACTGTTTCAGTTTGTTGTGGCTAGTCGCAAACAGTTCATCCATGTGAAGTGTATGCCATCAATTGCGGACACTTTGATCTGGCTTACCCATTTTTGTTATGTTGCCTAATCGCAAACAGTTAATCCTTCTGAAGCGTATGCCCTCAATCACACACACCTTGATCTGGCTGACCGTTTCTTTTGTGTTGCCTAATCACAAACAATTCATCCGAGTGAACCGTATGTTGTATATCGCACACACCTTCATCTGGCTACCCGTTTCTTTTATGTTGCCTAATCACAAACAGTTCACCCGAGTGAACCGTATGCTCTATATTGCACATGCCTTCATTAGGCTGCCCGTTTCTTTTGTTCCGCCTCATCGCAAACAGTTCATTGGACTGAACCGTATGCCTTGGATCACACACGCAACTAAAATCTGAACCGTGTTTCATGCATCCTCCATTGCAAACGTTTTGCACCTTTTTTGATGGTTTTTTTACATCCCCGTTTGTGTTTGATGCATCGCACACAGTTTCGTGAAAGGGTCTCTGATCATAGTGTCGCGTTAGCAGCATCCTGCAGTAGTGAAGTCTGAAGGTCACGCGGATAGAAATACTTCAGTGATGCCCAACACTCTTTGGCTCTGGGTGTTTTGGGCTTTGTCCTCGCAAGGATCTCTCTCTCAAAGGCTTCGGAGGTGGGTTGCTCTCAAACGACAAAAGTCGTGCACTAACTCTGAGCAGCCACCAATTTATGGTGTAGGGGGTGGGCTATTTATGGCCAAGAGGCAACCCGACATGATATGTCCGAAATGACCCTGGGTCACTAAGGAACCGACATGTGTCCAATGGTCGGATTTCAAACACACGTGGTAGCTTGTCTTGGGCTACAAGCAAAGCTGACTCATCCAACTCTGGATAAGATTTACTCTCATTGTCTTCACTTGAAGACATGGGATTTGGGTTGAGCATCACGTCAGTCTTCTGACTTTGTTCACTTGGACCCCACTTAACAGTTCGGTGGTTCCTATGACTCAATAAAGAAGAAAAGGGAACTACGAAAGAAACTATGTCTTCGCATTCCATAGTCTTCAAGTGAATGTCTTCACACGTCATTATCTTCAACGTAAATGTCTTCACGAACCACCATTGTCTTCAATGTCTTCATATATTTTTAGGGGTCATCTCTTGTAGGTAAACCGAATAAGTGAGGGACCACTACCTGTGTTATCCTACAATTCTCACAAACACATTAGTCCCTCAACCATGTTTGTCGTCAATACACCAAAACCAACTAGTGGTGGCACTAGATGCACTTACAATCTCCCCCTTTTTGGTGATTGATTACAAACTGGTTGAAGTTTTCAACGGGGATAAAAGTATGTGAAAGTTAAAGTACATGGACATTGGCTTCATAGGTTGAAATAGGCTCCCCCTGAAGATGTGCATATAAATATTTTGCCTTTGAATGCAAATGCACATGGCAGGTTTTGCTTTGTGGAGATCTTCTTCAACTCATGAAGACAGTTCATCATGCATACACAAATGTAATGAAGATAATGAAATGCACAATGAGAAATGAGCGTCTCAGAATGACTCCATGCGGGATTTATCGTCGCATCAAACGGTACCAGCAAAAGTGGCAGACGAACATCAAGTTTTAAGTGTTACAACTCAAAAGCCAATAGTTCAAGAACGAGAGTTGTAAAAACTTAGCAAAAATAAGCACCCGACCCATATGAACTCGCTTGAAGACTATCAACTCATATGCTTCTCACCCTTTTGTCAGGAATGACCAAAAAGGTTTGAAGACATAGAGTGTCTATTCGTTCCCAGGCGGTGTTGGTGAAGATGTTGGGGCAGCCGGGTCGATGTTGGAGTTTGGCGGTGCAGAGGGGCCTGATGCAAAATCTTGGCACAGTGAAGCCATCGCAGGTGAAGTGGCGTCATCTTCTTCATCAATGACTCTCGCAACAATAGTTGGAGCCGAAGATGAATGCTCGGATTCTTCAATGGAAGGAGTTGGACGCCAACTTGCAGACTATGGAGGCCTGGAGTCAAACTTGAAGCGTCAGTGAGGCCATCTGCTCGAAGATCTCTTCAGAACAGAGCATGGCGAGGCTCTTCCAGGCACACCGACGGGCTTCATGAGCAACAAATGAGTTCTTGGTAGCAAGGTTGTGAATGCTGTCGGATGTGGGGTTCCAGCAAACCCTTAAGGTTCGAACACTGGGGTGCGCGCAAAGTCTCTCCCTCCTACCAATCTACGCTCTAGCTCGCTAAGATCTCGCGGACGAACTCGACGAACTCGCAACACACAAATACACGGGGTTTATACTGGTTCGGGCCACCGTTGTGGTGTAATACCCTACTCCAGTGTGGTGGTGGTGGATTGCCTCTTGGGCTGATGATGAACAGTACAAGGGAAGAACAGCCTCCGGAGGTTGAGGTGTTCTTGTGCTTGGGTAGTTGAGGATGATCTGAACTAGTTCGGGATCAGTTGCCTCCTACTGTGGTGGCTAGTCCTATCTATAGAGGCCCTGGTCCTCTTCCCAAATATCGAGCGGGAAGGGAGCCAACAACGGCGGGCAAATTTGAAGGGGGACAGCTAGTACAAGCTATCCTGACAAAAGCGGTCTTCGCCTGTGAAAAGCTCTAGGGTAATGCCATCTTGGGCTCCACGATGACCTCCGCCTTGCCGTCCTCCTGGTCTTGGTCATGTTGCACCAATATGGCAACCTTTGCCTGATGCCTCGGTACTCTTCGCTTGCGTTGGCCTCCTTAGCAACAAAGAGGAAATAGAGATGTTGCACGCACTGGCGCCTGCCTAGCACCCGCCTGGTGCCGTTCGTCATGGCTCACGTCACGGAAGCCTTGTGAGGTTTGCCTCGCCTTGATATCTCCGCTCCTCGTGAGCCTTCTTGGCTAGGCCACTCCAGAGGAGGTCTTGCATCGTCCGCCTCGCGAGGCTTGGACCCTCGCGAGGATCTTGGGTGCCTTGTTGACGAAGATGGGCTGTATGACCTGCTGCTTAGCCACGCCAGCCTTGGCGAGCAAGTCTGGGACCCCGTTCCCGAAACATGTGATGATCCCGGGTCCAAGGTGCGCTCGGGCTTGGCTTCGCGGCGAAGCCAAGGGTCAAGTTCGGAGCACCGTGGGCCCCAAAAGCATGCAGCCTCGATTGACGCATGGCGGTTGATTGGACGTGGGCGTCTCCGCTTCCCCACGCTGCCTCGGCAACTCCACGACTTGATAAGTCCCTGCGACATGCAAGGAAAACCATCATTACCTGCGATCGTGGGAGACGCCGGTTGGCCTTCTCTTGCTATAAATGGGGAGGGGGCGGAGCCCCCGTTGCCCATCTCTTCCTTGATTGCTTGATTCTCCGCTCCATTGCTTGCAGTGCCATCTATGGCGCCATGAAAGAAGTTCTCGGCCGCCGAGAAAGGAAAGGCCCCTCGCGAGGGCCCTGGCTCCCGACGCCTAAGCGCGGCCGTGGCCGTCCGTGCAAGCACGCCGCGACCCCCGCCGTGGCCCACCATCGAGGTGGCGCCCGTGATGCAGCGGTGAGATCGTCCCATCCATGGTGGTTCAGCCCGATGAGGGCGGCGCGATGGTGGCGCGCCTCCCGCCCACGATTCCATTGGTGAGGTGTCACGGAGTTATTTGTCTGGTCGGAGAGCCCGGCCGCGGCTAGCTCCAACTTCCGTGCTTCTTATTTGGCGAACTGGCCCTCAGTCCGGGCAGGCTCGGCTGCGGCGGACGGATCTTTGCAGCAGGCCTCTTGGGTTGCAGTCGAGACTTCCGCCATGAACAACATAGCCCTGGCCCGTGGTTGGCGGGCGTTACGCTGCAGCGTCTGCGGCTGGGCAGGCGGTGCACCCTCCACTTCAGGTATGATGGTGAATCGACCCTCTATGTGAGGGTGTTCGGGGAAGATGGTCGCCGCGCCGGGTGCTGCCCTGAGATGAACGACGGTGAGGAGGTGCTCGACCTTGGTGATGGTCGCGATGAGGACGAGGGCGAGCCTGCCCTCGGCGGTGACCGCGTCTCCTCCAGCTACGGCGGCTCTTCCTCCGGTGACAGCTCCAGCAGCGGTGGCTACGACCAGCCGTCGCGTCGGCGCGCCCGCTTCGAAGGAGGCAGCGGGTCATCTCATCATCGCGCCTCCGTGAAGCGCGAGGAGGGGTCTGGCTAGGCTCGGGGCGTCGCCAAGGGCCTGCCTCTGCGGATTGCTGCAACGCTGCTTTGCTTAGCTTTTTCTTTCTTTCCTGCATCGAAAAACAAAACCAGTATGGGCCCAGAGGGGCGTGTATCAAAGTGTGGTTCTTTGGTTAATGCATTGTGCGAGTCATTCCCATGCCGTGTTGTTATTTTGCGCAAAGATAACTTAACCTGGTGTGTTTGGGAAGCCCTTTCGCTCACATGGTGTCCGCGTTGCTCGGAAACTGCAAAACATTCGTTAGGGGGTGCACCAAAGGATTTGCCGTCCACCCAAGCCTTGACTTGGCGCCTTGTATTGCGGTACCCGAGGGGCACGGATTTAGGAGAGATGTGCCAGCTTCCAGGCTCGAGCGAGAGTGGCTCACGAGAAGGCAAAGAGAAGAGAAATGCTCGCGAGGGCACCTGCCTAGCCCCCTCGTGAGGTATCGTGAGAGAGAACATGAGCAAACTAGAGCCGAAAAAAGCGGTAAAAGGCTGGGGAACCAAATCAGCAACGAACACCAAGAGCAACTCTGATTAAGGAAAAGCAAGCCAACTACGGAAAGCAAATGAAAAGCCGCGTCCGGTACCTAATCTAGTCTTCAAGTCTTCTCACCAGCGCGGAGCTAAGTGCTGTCCACTAGGCGTGGGAGGGAGCCCGGGCTGAGGCCGCGCTCCTCGAGACTCAGGGCGTACTGCACTCCCAAATCATTATTACGTGAGAGTGTGACGGGCGGCGATTCTTCACAGGCACCGGGCCTTTCTTCTCAGGCTCTGGGCCTTGCTTCTCAGACTCTGGGCCTTGCTTCATGGATAGAACTTCCGAAGGTGCTGGATGTTCCAGGCATTCTGGATGGGTGTCCCATCCTGCTTCTCCAGGCGCGCTGCACCCGGCCTAGAGACATGAATGACCCTGAACGGGCCCTCTCACATGGGCGAAAGCTTGTGCATCCCTTCCCTGGAGAGGACCCGCCTCAGGACGAGGTCGCCTACCTCGAGCGTCCTGGAGCAGATGTTGCGGCAGTGGTACCGCCGCAGAGCTTGTTGGTCCCTTGCCGCCCTCAATGCGGCTTCGCGACGGTGCTCCTCCCCCAGCACGAGATCCATCCCCCACGTGGCGTCCTGCTGCGTTTCATCAAACGCCAGGACCCGCGCGGAGCGATGCTTGACCTCGTGAGGGAGGACTGCCTCAGCTCCGTAGATGAGGAAGAATGGAGTCTCGCCGTTGGCTTGGTGGAAGTGGTACGGATGGACCACATCACGGACTGGAGTTCATCGTGCCTGCCCCTGCCGCAGGCCTCCAGCTTCTTCTTGAAGGTCCTGGTCTTGAGACCCCTCAGGACCTCAGCGTTGGCGCGTTCGGCCTGACCATTGCTCCTGGGGTGGGCCACCGAAGCATAGCAGATCTGCGTTCCAAGGTTAGCACATAGGTTTTAAAGAGGTTACTAGTAAACTGCGAGCCGTTAACTGTGATGATGCGGTTGGGGACCCCGAAGCGACTCACGAGGCCCTTGATGAACTTGACAGCAGAGCCGGCTGGAATGGTATGGACGGCTTCCACTTCCGCCCACTTGGTGAACTTGTCGATGGCGACGTAGAGATAGCGGTAGCCCCTGGCGCTCGTGAACGGGCCTAAGATGTCAGCCCCGCACCACGAACGGCCACTGGCGGAATGGTTTGGAGGCCCTGTGCAGGCTGATGGATCTGCTTGGCGTGGAATTGGCAAGCTTCACAAGACTTCACCAGCTCGGTCGCGTCGTTGTGCGCTGTAGGCCAATAGAACCCACTGCGGAACACCTTGCCAACAAGGGTCCGTGACGACGAGTGGTGTCCGCAATCACCGCCGTGTATGTCAATTAGCAACTCCCTTCCTTGATCGCTGGAGATGCAGTGCAGCGTGACATCATTCGGTCGCTTCCTGTACAACTAGCCGTCTTGAATGCAGTATGCCGTGGCTTGTCGAGCCACGCGCTCCGCATCTTCTTCCTTCTCCGGCAGTGTCCCGTGCATCAGGTACTCCTTGAATTCCTTGGTCCAGCACTCCTCCTGGGGCTCTAGCGCCAGGAGCAGCCGAGCTCCTGTGGTTGGGTCGCAGGCTGAGGCTCCCGTGGCCGGGGGCTATGGGAGCTCCTCCCGAGGCTGAGTCGTGCTTGAAAGAGGTGGCGTAGCCGATGGCTTGAAGAGCCGCTCTTCAAAGATGCCGGGCTCTTGCGGTTGCCGCTTGGATCCTCTCTTGGCAATGTCATCGGCTTCCTTGTTGGTGCCCCGGGGCACGTGCTGTAGCTCCAGGCCCGAGAACTGCTTTTCCATCTTGCGCACCTCCGCAAGGTAGGCCTCCATGTGCTCGTCCTTCGGCTCGTACACTTTGTTGGAGAAGTTGACGTGGAGCTGCAAGTCACCCTTGACGGTAAGGCGCCTCACCCCAGAGCCGCCGCGGCCTTCAGGCCAGCTATGAGGCCTTCGTATTCTGCGATATTGCTGGAGACCTTCTCGCCGTGCTGGAAGCAGAAGCAGAGTTGCACGGCATAGTAAAGCTTGTCATGAGTGGGCGAGATGAGCACTGCTCCAGCCCCCGCGCCCTGGTGCGCGAAGGCGCCATCAAAATACATGACCCAGCTGTCTGGTGCCTTACTTCCTGGGGAGGTGGACCGGTCTTCTCCTCCGGGACATCGGTCCATTCTGCCACAAAATCGGCGAGCGCGGCTCCCTTGATGACCCTGGTAGTGCTGAACTCTAGCTGGAATGCTTGCAGCTCGATGTTCCATTAAGCGACCCTTCCGACCGAGTTCGGGCTCCTGAGTACCCTCTCCAATGGGTAAGATGAGACGACCTTGATGGGGTGGCCCTGGAAGTAGTGTTGCAGCTTGCGCGAGGCCACCAAGAGTGCGAGCAGGAGCTTTTGCGGCATGAGGTAGCGTGCCCTTGCGTCCCGCAGTACGGTGCTGACGAAGTACACCAGGTGCTCGACGAGGGTTGGCACACTGTTGAGGCTCGGGTCCTGCGGAGATTGTGACATATCCTGAGGTGGAGGGTTTCCTGAGACCTGACCGTCCTCAGGAGCTTCTGTGATGTTGCCCCGCTGAGCTTGGTCTTCCGCCGCTGACGGCTCTGTCGCGCCTTCCTGACCCTGCGCTACATTAGCTCTGGCTTGGCGGCGCACCCTTGTTTTGGCGCTCCTCCCGAACCGCCACCAGCGCCGTGCTGGCGGAGTACGGGGTGGCGGAAAGGTAAATTACCAGAGGCTCGAGAGGCCGTGGTGCCACCATCACCGGGGGGCTGATGAGGTATTTCCTGAGGTCTTGGAAGGCCCGGTCGGCCTCCGGGGTCCACTCAAAGGGGCCCTTCTTCTTCATGAGCTTAAAGAAGGGAAAGGCGTGCTCGCCTAGCTTGGAGATGAAACGCCCTAACGCGGTCACTCGCCCTGCTAGCTTTTGCATCTCCTTGAGGGTCTGTGGTGGGATCATGTCTTCAATGGCCTTGATCTTCTCCGGGTTCGCCTCGATCCCTCTGTGGGATACGAGGAACCCTAGTAGATTACCGGAGGGGACGCCAAACACACACTTCTCCGGGTTAAGCCTCAAGTTCACCCGGCGCAAGCTCTCAAAGGTCTCCTCCAAGTCTTGAATCAACGTCCTCACCTCGCGAGATTTGACCACTATGTCATCAACGTAGGCCTCTGTGTTCCTGCTGAGCTGCCGCCCCAAGGCGATGTGCATTAGCCGCTGAAAGGTTGCGCCCGCGTTGCGTAGGCCGAAGGGCATGCAGGTGTAGCAGTACACCCCACACGGTGTCAGGAAGGCCGTCTTCTCCACATCCTCCACCACCATCTTGATTTGATGGTATCCAGAGAACGCATCCAGAAAACATAGCAAGTCGCACTCGGCGATGGAGTCGATGATTTGATCGATGCGCAGAAGGGGGAACGGATCTTGGGGGCAAGCTTTGTTAAGGTTGGTGAAGTCGACGCACATCCGTTCCTTCCCACCTTTCTTGATACCACGACGAGGTTAGCCACCATTCGGTGTCGAACCTCTCGGATGGTACCTGCTGCCTCCAGCTTGCGCGTCTCTTGGACGATGAAGACCTGCCTCTCGGTGGACTGTCGTCTTACCCGCTGCTTCACGGGGCGCATGTTGGGGCACACCCTTAGATGATGCTGGATCACCTCTCTCGGGATCCCTACCAGCTGATTGGGCTCCCACGCGAATATCTCCTTGTTTGCGCGTAAAAACCTCACCAAAGCTTCTTCTTGTCCCGGGTCAAGGCTGGTTCCTATGGTAAAGGTGGGTCCTGAAGACCCGTCCTCGTCAACCGGCACCTGCTTGGTCTCCGCCTTGTCTTGGGTGAACAACTGCTTCTTCTTGGCGGGCGCGGTCTCCTTGGCCTCGGGCGTACTGGCGCCAGCTGGCTGCGCTGCTACTGCGGTCTTGAAGGCGAGCCTGAGCACTATCACTGCCTCCTTAGTGTCCCCCTTGATGGTGAGGACGCCCTTGCTCCCTGTCATCTTCATGAGGTTGTAGGACAGGTGAGTCGCCGCCATGAACTGAGCAAGAGTCGGGTACCCGAGTATGGAATTGTACGGGAGACCAATGCGGCGATGTCGAAGTCCACCAGCTCAGTCTTGGTGGTTGTCGCGTGTGCGAAGGTGACAGGGAGGCGGATCTGCCCAGTGGGCAACTCCACCACCCACTCGAAAAAGGCTTGTTGAGGCTGAGCAGCTCGGGCGGCGTGGAGGAGGTGAAGGCTTCTACGGAGAGCAAGTTGAGGCCGGCACCGCCGATGAGGGTCTTAGTGGCCCAGCCACGTTGCAGATGGTAGGCATGCGAGCATTGGGAGTATGCCGAGCGGTGGAGCCGGGTGGTCTTCTGAGTCGAAGGTGAGGTCGGCCTCCGGTGTAGCCCAACCCGGCGGAGCCCACGGGCGCTTGGAGGCTGCCCCAATCTGACGGAAGAAAGGCTTGACATGGCGATCTGAAGGCGGTGCTTGAGAGCCACCCCTGAGCAAGCGCCGTGGATGCATGTGGTGCGCCGATCATCACGTAGCTGCACGCGTGAAGAGGTTGCGGAGTTCCTCCCAGGACACCACCGTGGACCCCAGGAGGTTGAGCAGCCAGGCACGCGGCTCGCCGGCGAGGGCCATGGGGAACCACTTGGCCATGATCTTGTCGTCGCCTCCGGCTTCAAGGACGGCCTCCTCGTATGCCAGCAGGAATGGCGCCGGATCTTCCGCGCCGTCGTAACGCGGCGGCATCTCCGGCTTGAACTTGGTTGGCTAATGCACTGCCGTGGAGGCGGGGCTAGGGCCGACACCCGCACTCCACATCTTTGGTGTCAGTCGCAGAGGCGGGTGGCGGCGCATCTGCCATGGGAGCGAAGCGCGGCGGCACGGGGCGCAAGTTGGTGGAGAGGAGCTCCGGTGCACCCCTACCTGGCGCTCCAAATGTCAGATGTGGGGTTCCGGCAAACCCTTAAGGTTCGAACACTGGTGTGCGCGCAAAGTCTCTCCCTCCTACCGATCTACGCTCTAGCTCGCTAAGATCTCGCGGATGAACTCGACGAACTTCATAACACGAGAAAGACACGGGGTTTATACTGGTTCGGGCCACCGTTGTGGTGTAATACCCTACTCCAGTGTGGTGGTGGTGGATTGCCTCTTGGGCTGATGATGTACAGTACAAGGGAAGAACAGCCTCCGGAGGTTGAGGTGTTCTTGTGCTTGTGTAGTTGAGGATGATCTGAACTAGTTCGGGATCAGTTGCCTCCTACTGTGGTGGCTAGTCCTATTTATTGAGGCCGTGGTCCTCTTCCCAAGTATCGAGCGGGAAGGGAGCCAACAACGGCGGGCAAATTTGAAGGGGGACAACTAGTACAAGCTATCTTGACAAAAGCGGTCTTTGCCTGCGAAAAGCTCTGGGGTGACGCCGTCTTGGGCTCCACGATGACCTCCGCCTTGCCATCCTCCTGGTCTTGGTCGTGTTGCACCAATATGGCAACCTTTGCCTGATGCCTCGGTACTCTTCGCCTACGCTGGCCTCCTTAGCACCAAAGAGGAAATAGAGACGCTGCATGCGCTGGCGCCCGCCTGGCACCCGCCTGGTGCCATTCGTCATGTCTCACATCACGAAAGCCTCGTGAGGTTTGCCTCACCTTGATATCTCCGCTCCTCGTGAGCCTGCTTGGCTAGGCCACTCCAGAGGAGGTCTTGCGTCATCCGCCTCGCGAGGCTTGGACCCTCGCGAGGATCTTGGGTGCCTTGTTGACGAAGATGGGCACGTCTCGCTGCTTATATTAACGCCTGTGGGCGCGAGCGAGCAAGTCTGGTGGCCCCGTTCCGAAACGCCGACAAATGCGATTGATATCAACCAGAAGACTTTGCATTTGGCGCTTCATCCAATCATGATGCCTATCTTGTTTCTGATGAAGTGACACGAGAAGCTCTCTGTCATTCAGGACGCGAGTATGCTTCTTAGGCCTTTGGGCTACTGTGCTGGCCATTGCATCAGTGTTGGCACGATGCGGCAGCCTAAGCTGACCGACAAGAGGACTAGCAATAGTAGTGATTGGATTTGGCACATGAATCCCTTCAAGTGGTTGAGTGAAGCGTTGGAAGGCATCATTGTCTTTGCGAACAGGCTCCTTTGCAGGCTCAGGCTATATGGCTTCATGAGACATATCCACTTCAGGCAGAACTACAACATGGTTGCGCGCTAAAGCTTGATAGTTGATTGTGGAGTGAAGCTTAGTGAACCACATAACTCATGGAGCATAGAACTTGAGGCCAAACAGGTCAATTCCTGAGGCAGCCAACTGATGGATGAAGAAGTCTTGAGTATTGAATCTGATGCCATTGATGATATTGAAAACCAATGTCTTCATGGTGCCCTCAATCTTGGCGTGAGGAGAATGCCCCTTAATTGGCCAGAGAGTATGCCTTAGCATGTGATAGATAGTGTGGGGCAGATACTTGAGGTCATTGACATAGAATTCTTTGGGGTATTCACCATCAACTGGTAATGGCTTCATCATACTGAGCATTTGACTCATGTTGGGCTTAGGTTTCTAGAAGACACTCTACAATTCTTTCTCATAGCGCTGACAACCTGGCTCATACAGATCACCAGGAGTGGGTAGGGAAGTGAGCTCGATGATATCTTGAGCTTTGGCTTCATGATGAACATCACTTGTCATCCCACTCAAGGACCCATGACCTCGGATCCCTGTTGTAGCCTGATATAGGAAGGGTGGCAAAGAATTGCAGCAGAAGCTCTTCATTCCAGTGCTCCTTGTCAACGACAAATGGGAGCAGACCAACTTCTTGAAAGAATTCAAGAGCCTCTTCAAGGCATGGCAACCCAGCAATGGCATCACAATCCAGACGATTGTGGGGAAAGATCATGTCTTGGTTGTAGAGAATGCATGAGTAGTAGCTGTGTTGCTGGTGGCTCCAGAACCTGTCAGAGGAGATCTTTGGCTTCTTGTATGGATTAGCCGAGTCGAAGAATGTGTTGTGCTCTCTGAAGCTCAAGACACTGAAGGCACCCTGAGTTGTAACAACACTTGGAAGCCTTGGCAGTGTGGGCTTCGGCTTTTGTGTTCGAGGTCTTTGCTCAACATGGTAATCATATTGGGGATCATGAGCAACTAGAGGTGTCCTAATTGGCCACTTGATGCTGATGAGCTCACCCTCATGATTGAATTCCCTTGCCATCCTATGTGGAACAGGTGGAGCAGCAACAACATCCGAGGAGGATGGCTGAAGATCTTTTGTGGCATCAGGGGCTTCAGACTGAGGGGTGGCGTCATGGGAAGCATTGACTTCAGCCATGACAATGTCATTGGCTTTAGTAGTAGTGGCAGCAACATCATCAGGTGCAGGGGCTTTAGTGGTTTCAACAACTAGCGGCAGGTTCGATAAGATCTTCATCCTCTCTTGATTCAACAGTAGGGGGAATAACTTCACGTTCTTCTTCTTCTCTTTCATCGGCTGATGCAGCCGGAATATCTTCAGCCTCTTTGACTTCAGACTCTTGAGCAGTAACTGAAGGGATGGCTTTAGGAAACACTTGACGTGCTACTGAGCTTGTGGTGTGCACATCCTCTTCAGGAATGCTTGACATGGATACCGTGGGCCTAGGGCCTCTGCGAAGCCTTTGGAAGGATGGTGACGCCTGTCATGATGGTGTGGTCTTCTCCATGTCCTCTGGTGTCTCATGTGGAGTCTCAATCACTGGAGTAGTGACTTGAGCTGGCGGTGTGTGAGGTATGGCTTCATGCGGTGGGGATTTGGGGGGTTGATCTTCCCAGAACTCATCTTGTGTGATTGGCATCATGGGACCGCCAATGTTATTTGTTCACTGCTCGTGGGAGCAGGCGATGATACCACCTTGGGCATGAGCTGGGGAAACTGAGGAAGGACTTCATCATCTTCAACATTGTCATCATGACCAATGTCTTCACCTGCGATGGGGCCTGCAGCTGGAATATCTTCAGACTCATGAGCCTCTGTGGTAGCAGGCTCATGCACGACGAGACGACGCTCACGGTTGGTGGAGGCTAGCAGTGCAATAGAAATGGGCTCAACGAGAAATGGTTCTTGGGGAGCGGCATGTTCTTTGCAGGAAGACTTTGAAGACTTTGTCTTCAACTTCTTCTTGGATGGGGCAGCATCAGAAGCATCATGATTCTTTCGCTTCTTGGCTTCAGCTTCAGCCTGCTTCGTCTTCTTCTGCTCAGAAGCTGCTGAAGGGACCTTTGGCTTCGAGCCAGTCATGCTGGCACGAAATACAATGCTTGGTCTTTCCTGTCTTGGGGCTCCGGGTTCAACAGCAGCTGGCTTCTTCTTCTTGGCAGCCAGCTTGGGGTCAATGCCTGGACGCCCAAGAGCCTTTCTCTTCACAGCCTCATTGTGAGCCTGTACACACTTCTCAACATAGTACTTCATGTGCTCACGTGAGCCCTTGGCTTCATCATGTCTCTTTTGGAACTCAGCCTTGAGGTCAATCATGATTTGCTTGAAGTTTTGCACTTCAGTGACACTGAGCCTGGCCATATGCTTCTTGAAGATGGCCTTTTCATGGTCTATTTTGTTTTTCAGCTCAACAATCTTTTGAGCGATAGCAAGCTCTTTGGCTATGCATCCTTGGAATGTGACGCTGATGTCAATTGGCAACTGCAGATCATCAATGTTGAGAGAAGTGTCTTCAAACCATTCATCGATGAAGTTGTTGAGAATATCAGCATCAAAGAGAGGCAAATCTTTGAAGATTTCGGCCTCCTGCTTTCTCTTGATAAGCATTTCCAGAGCATCATCAGCAAGATCTTCATCACTAGACAGATCTATGACATCATCTTCGTTGCGCAGGATGTTTGCTGGCGTGAGGTCATGCCTAGAAACCTTCTTGGACTTCTTGGAGATGTGAGACAAGTCCTCAGACTGCACACTGGATTCAGGTGGTGCAGATTGCAATGGCTTCACACTTGAAGCCTTTGGAGCAGCAGAAGATTTGAAGCCTTAGACTTTTTCTTTGGCTTTGGGGGCTCTGGAACATCCTTAGGTTCCTCTTCACCAGCCGCTTCTTCAATAGTGGCCCTTTGTGCAGTGATGTCTACTACACAATCTTCTTCTTGTAGACGTTGTTGGGCCTCCAAGTGTAGAGGTTTGTAGGATAGTAGCAAATTTCCCTCAAGTGGATGGCCTAAGGTTTATCAATCCGTGGGAGGCGTAGGATGAAGATGGTCTCTCTCAAACGACCCTGCAACCAAATAACAAAGAGTCTCTTGTGTCCCCAACACACCCAATACAGTGGTAAATTGTATAGGTGCACTAGTTCGGCGAAGAGATGGTGATACAAGTGCAATATGGATGGTATATATAGGTTTTTGTAATCTGAAATTATAAAAACAGCAAGGTAACAAGCGATAAAAGTGAGCGTAAACGGTATTGCAATGCTAGGAAACAAGGCCTAGGGTTCATACTTTCACTAGTGCAAGTTATCTCAACAATAATAACATAATTGGATCATATAACTATCCCTCAACATGCAACAAAGAGTCACTAATAGCGGAGAACAAACAAAGAGATTATTGTAGGGTACGAAACCACCTCAAAGTTATTCTTTCCGATCGATCTATTAAAGAGTCCGTAGTGAAATAACACGAAGCTATTATTTCCGTTTGATCTATCCTAGAGTTCGTACTAGAATAACACCTTAAGACACAAATCAACCAAAACCCTAATGTCACCTAGATACTCCAATGTCACCTCAAGTATCCGTTGGTTCGATTATACGATATGTATCACACAGTCCCAGATTCATCTATTCAACCAACACAAAGAACTTCAAAGAGTTCCCTAAAGTTTCTACCGGAGAGTCAAGACGAAAACGTGTGCCAACCCCTATGCATAGATTCCCAAGGTCACGGAACCCGCAAGTTGATCACCAAAACATACATCAAGTGAATCAATAGAATACCCCATTGTCACAATGGGTATCCCACGCAAGATATACATCTAGTGTTCTCAAATCCTTAAAGACTCAATCTGATAGGATACTTCAAAGGGAAAAATCAATCCATTACGAGAGAGTAGAGGGGGAGAAACATCATAAGATCCATCAAGATCGTGCCAAATCAAGAACATGAGATAGAGAGAGAGAGAGAGAGAGAGAGAGAGAGAGAGAGAGATCAAACACGTAGCTACTGGTACATACCCTCAGCCCCGAGGGTGAACTACTCCCTCCTCGTCATGGAGAGCGTCGGGATGATGAAGATGGCCACCGGTGATGGATCCCCTCCGGCAGGGTGCCGGAAAAGGGTCCCGATTCGTTTTTGGTGGCTACAAAAGCTTGCAGCGTCGGAACTCCTGATCTAGGTTTCTTTTCGGGGGTTTCTATATTTATAGGGATTTTTGGCATCAGGAACAAGTCAGGGGAGTCTCCGAGGCGGCCACGAGGTAGGGGGCGCTCCCAGGGGGGTAGGGCGCGCGCCCACCCTCGTGGGTGCCTCGGGACTCTTCTGGTCCATCTCCAATACTCCGTGGGCTTCTTCTGGTCCAAAAATAATCTCCGTGAAATTTTAGGTCAATTGGACTCCGTTTGGTTTTCCTTTTCTGCGATACTCAAAAACAAGGTAAAAATAGAAACTGGCACTGGGCTCTAGGTTAATAGGTTAGTCCCAAAAATCATATAAAATAGCATATAAATGCATATAAAATATCCTAGATGGATAATATAATATCATGGAACAGTAAAAAAATTATAGATACGTTGGAGACGTATCATGCAGCGATGTGGGAGAGAAGCCCATCAAAGTTGTTGAAAGGACCAATGAGATTCTGTTCAGCTTCACGACTGCCATCTGGCCTTGGAGCAGCTGGACCTGGGTTAAAGTCAAGTCCGAGGTCCTTCTTGTTTTGAGTTGCTGAAGCCTTAGCAAACTGAAGGTTGGCTTCAAACAAGTCATCCTCACGACACCATCGAAGACTGGATGGGTCGGCAATCTCAGGCATTGGATCTCTGACCATGCAAGGATAGAAGCTTTTAGCAATGGCTTCAGGATTTGTCTTGGGGTGAAGCTTCATGTACACAATATCCGCCCAAGGAGGCCTTAGAGCGTTTCCTGTCGACGTACTCTGAAGTCACAAAGTGATATAAGAACATTGTTCTGCCTAGTATCTATGAATCCATTGAACTTGAGACTTGCGCTCCCCATAGGTTTCTTCTAGGTCAGTCTTGTACATCTCATACAGATCTGGTGGCAAATCCTTAGCAGTGTTACCACGGCGCTGCCTGCCACCCTTCTTTGAGGATTTTCGTCCTACCATTGAATTCAGACTGAAAGGCTTCACAACTGTGTTTGGCTTCAGTCGGCTGGTCAGACAGGAGCTGGCTTCAGGTGATTAGATGTGATGCTGTAAGAACTCTGCAAATGAATGCAGACTATGAGAACCAAGGGATTATCGCACAGACATGTACCTATGACAACATTAGAGATGCAAGGGAAGGGGAAGAGTTCATATGCATTCTCAGAAGATTTTGAAGATAAATCAGTTTGAAGACATTGACCTCATAGTGCAAAGACATTCACTTATCAATGTGAGTTGGTTCCAGATTTGTACGAATCCATGAATAAGTACAATGTGAGGAATCTAACTAGTTGTGATGCAGAAGTGAACATACTTGCAAGTTATGAGATGCATAAAAGGAAAGATTCAGATTTGGAAGTGTAGAAACAACTTTTGGAAGATGTGGGCAGTTCAACGGATCAAATAAACGGTAAAAGTGAGTTCTTATTTACTGCACCATGAACTGCTAGACGATAAGTAGAGAGGCCGAGCAGTCCAATCTCCCGCACCCTAACTTGGCGGCGGAAGACACCTACGGCGGCGGCAGGAGGAAGATGTCCGCGGCCGGCGTGAAGACGACGTCGGAGAGGTCGTGGCAGCGAAGCGCTTCATCTCCGGCGACGAAGAATGCTAGCGGCGGTGCTAGGGTTTGAGCGAGACGACGAGGGAAGAAGAGATAATGACCGCTGGGGGGGGTGAAGTATTTATGAGGAGGGACGGCACGGTGCAATTACTCAGGTGCCCCTGGCGGTTCACATCTGAAGGACACATGGCAAGCATGCAACTTATTGAAGGTTGACCCACGACCCACGCGCGCCTGGTTTGTCGGGTGGTCGTTCCGGCTTCTCCGGTATTCAGGCAAAAAGGATAGAGATAATAAAAGTAGTTTTTAAAGTGTGTCTCTGTATCTTCAGCTGACAAGGACACAGTGAAGACATTCAACACGTGTCAATAGAATGCATATGAAGAGACAGTGAGTTTGATGGATAAGCACAGAAAGGGTTAGAGTCTGATCACATTCACTTAGTGCAGAAAATGGCAACTTGAAGACATAGCTATAAGTGAATGTTGTAGAGGACAGAACACACACACACACACACACATAGGGAAAATCCATCCTACCACCTGGGGGTAGTTACCCCACATATCTCATACTCTACCATGTGGTAGTATATATTCTACTTTATCATTTGAAGTATGTTCATATACTATATATAAGATACACGAAAAAATTGCAAGTTGGCCCATAGTTTTTATTATATTTGTGAAGTACGTGCACATTTGTACGTAAAAGAGAGCGTACTCAAAATGCGATACATACTACCAAAAATAGTATATATATATACTACCTAAACATTCTTATATACTATATACTACGCGTACATACTCTCAGACTTGATAGATACTACATACAACATATAAAACTCAAGTGGTGGTAACTACCACTAGTGGTAGATAAAATTTGTCCTTTTATATATATATATATATATATATATATATATATATATATATATATATATATATATATATATATATATATATAAACTATTCAGATCACAACCTGAACTTCCTAAGTTACACAACCTGAACCTCCCTCCGTAGGAACCCGACCTTCGGGCTATCTTCGCAACTGTGTCTCCCTGCGCGAATTATTCTGTTCGGTCATGTTTTATGTGATGTAAGTGTAATATGGAAACTGGTTTTAGCAACTAAACACCCGTTTTAAATAGGACACTGGCTCATTGGCGGATTTGCTCTTGGGACATGATGAACTTGCGTCTGTTACAATTTTACTGCCTGAATTGTTCGACCTGAACTTCCCCCAATGCTAGGTTGAACTTCTGCAAACATTGACCAAATGGGGCTTGCGATATACCATTGGAAAGCTATGTACACGAGTATAATGACGTAAGTTAAATTTTTGGCAAAATGTAAGCGCTTTAAGAGCAGTTTTGAAAACCGTTTTCTCCTCATACAAAAAACGTGAACCGTATTTTTGATCCAATTTCTAAACCGTTTACCCGAATGAGGCAAATAATATGGTGTTGGAAAGCTGCTGCAAATGCGCTCCTTCCACATGTAGAAAGTTATCTCTAACTCCCAAAGGTTCAAGAGTAATTTAAAAAATCATAGAATTTCACAAACCGAACAGCCGGGTTCGTATTTCTTATGCCTTTTCTAAACGGCTAATCCAATTGAGGCAAATGATATGACGTTGGAAAGCTTATGAAAATGCGCTTCTTTTTAATGTAGAAAGTTTTTTTCTAATTTTGAACGGTTTAAGAGTAATTTAGAAAACGGTCCAAGTTCCACCGAGTTTGTATTTTCGAGTTAAAATTTTAACCGCACGTCCGAATGCAGCAAATGATATGGCGTTGGAAAGCTCGAGGAAATGCGAAACTTTTTGGTATATATAATTTCTCCAAATTTCTTACGGTTTTAAGTAATTTGGAAAATGGTTAAAAACTTTTTTGGTTGTTATTTTTGCAAACTTCATCGAAATGGGGCAAATTATATACCGTTGGATAGCTATCGGAAATGCGATACTTTTCCGTATGTAATGTTTTCTCTAATTCCCAGTTGTTTTCAAGTAATTTAGAAAATGACGAGATCATGTTTTTTGCCTTCATCGTGAAAGGAAATGCACTGCGTAAAGTACTTGAACTTCTGTGACAGTTTTGTTTGAACTTCACTCTGTTTTTGATGTGTTGTTTTTTGCCCGTAACTCCCAAACCTCTTACTGGAATTGAGCAAATGATTTACCAATGGAAAGCTGTTGAAAACATGCAACTTTCCCATGTTGATCAGTTTTCATACTCGTGATGGTTCAAAAGAATTTTCTGAACACATGAAACGTGTTTTAAATGGTATACATGAAAATTTTAAACCGTTCATCTAAATATAACACATAATATACCGTTGGAAAGCCTATGAATAGAAGCAAGTTTTTCATGTAGATATGTGTTAAAAATTCGTTGTCGTTTGAGAGAGCCTTTTTTAAAATGGCAAAACAACGTTGTTTTTTGCCCTTTTTTCAACATGTAAATGAACGACGGACGTTCTCGCGCATGAATTTTGAACTATGCTAGGAGGAGCACGTGAACTTCTTACAACAAACCTTTTAAGCTTTTTGTTTTCTATTCTTATATTATTATCTAAAACGCATGACGTGTAGTAGTTGAACTTCCCGCTGTTTTCACCTTGAACTTCTATCACGTATTTTTGTTCAACTTCTCTCACAAGGATTTTTGGACTTCTATGGCCGAGGAATTAAATTCTAGCAAAAAAAACTTTTTAGCCTTTGCTTTTTCATTCTTTTTTATACAAAATGCACACCATGTAGTACGTGAACTTCTGGCAGTTGTCAATCTGAAGTTCTCTCGGTTACGTGAAAATATCTGAATTTTTATAGACATTGAACCGCTCTACCCTTTTTATTTGGAATTCATTGTGTATTTTTAGAAACATAAAAAATGGAGGTTTTTTAGAAACATCGAATTTCTTCGTTATGTGAAATTAAACTTACTGGTTTTATTCTTTAGTAACTAGAAAAATACGATTTTTCAAATAAATACCAAACTGCTCTGCTTTTTCCAGTTGAACTTCATGGTTTTATTCTCTAGTAACGTGAAAACCTGAGTTTTTTTGTATACATTGAACTACTCCGTTTTTTGAAATTGAACTTCCTGGTTTTAATCTTTTAGCATGGGGAAAATCTGAGTTTTTATAAACTACTTCATTTTTTTAATTTTGGACTTCTTGGTGTTATTCATTAGTTACGGGAAATGTCCTAGTTATATAATAAATATCGAACTTATCAATTATTTAAAGTTGAACTTCTAGGTCTTATTTTTAAAAGAAGGACAATTTGTTTTTATAAAATGGGATAAATCTTTTTAAACTTTGTTTAGTTGTTCCTTTATTTTAATTCAAACTTCTTCATTTTATTCTCTAGTAACGAGAAAAATCTGAGTTTTTATATTCTTCAAACTTCCTATTATTTTAAATTGAATTGCTTAGTCTTATTCTTAGAAATAAATATATTTTTAAATAAGCATCAAACTTGTTTTTGTAAATTGAACTTCATTCTTTTATTTTCCCTAGAGAACGAAAAGAGTTGAATTTTTGTATACATCAAACTACTTCTTTTTTTAATATGAACTTAATCATTTTATTTTCTCTAGAGAAGGAAAATCGAAGTTTTTAGAAAAACCGAACTCCTCTATTTTTCAATTTGGACTTCTAGGTTAATTTCTAATAGTAACGGAGAATCCTAGTTTTGTAAATAATATCGAACCTGTTCATTATTTGAATTTTAACTTCTAGAGTTTTTAGTTTAGAAATAGTGAAAATCTTTTTTTAATGAATTTTGAACTTCTGTATTTTTAAATTTTGAACTTCTATTTCTTTGTTTGAACTTTTTTTATTCTTTAATATAAATAAAAATATGAATTTTGTATAAACATCAAACTACTCCTTTTTTTTAATTTGTATTTCTTGGGTCTTTTTCAATTAACATAGAGAAACTCATATTTATTTTTTAGAGATCACAACAAACAAACAGTAGCAATTGCAAAAGTTTTCAGTTTGCTTACATGTGATTTTTGTTTTGTTTTGGATCACTGTAGTTTCGAAGAACATAGGCACACAAGGGAGAGATAATTATGTGTGCATAAATTGGATAGCAATACACAAACTCTATAGGTAGTAATACAAGAACTCTCACGGAAGTGATACACGAACTTATTTTTGTACATTTGTTTCTTGTATTACTCCCTAGAGAGTATGACGCCTGTCCTTCAGTTAACATACCCGACCTTTCCAAACACAACATTTTGAACTTTGCATAAACAAAAAAATTAAAGTCAATTTTTTCCACAGTAATAAATTTTTTTTATATATCTATTTTTGGGAGATGATACCTTCATTCACTTTTTGCTGTTGCGACTTCAGAACACAACAAACAGAGAGTAGGATGGGAGAGATGGAGCTCGAGACTTTGTGTTCTACCTGAACTTTTTTTATCTGAACTTCTAAAGATTTTTTGAACTTGTTTGATGTTCCTAACAAATGTAATTCGGTTTTTTTTAGACCGGGCTGCAGAACATATGCCCAAAACAAGCACAAAATGCATTCAGTTTTTCTGTTCGGTTACACACACGAACACCTGAAGAGCAAGCTTACAAAAAACAGAAAATAAGGTCCATTCGTTTTTTCTTTTCTATTCAGGATTTAGACACATGAACTTCTTGGTTTATTCTTTAGTAATGAAAAAAATGAGTTTTTATAATAAATATTGAACCGCTCCTTTTTATGAACTTGAACTTCCTCGTTTATTATTTAGCAGTGAGGAAAATCTGGGGTTTTCATATACATTGAACTTTTTTAGTTTTTTTTAATTGAACTTGTTGGTTTTTTCAATTTGGACTTCTTGGTGTTATTCATGTGTAGAGGAAAAAAAATCCTAGTTTTGTAATAAACACCGTACCACTCAATTTTAAATTCAGTTTTGTAGAAAACATCACGCATAGTTGAATTGCAACTCGAATTTTTATTTTTGAACTTTGCATTTTTTTTAGTAGTAGTTCATGGGTTTTATTTTATTTTGATAACTAAATCTTTTTTTACTTTTTCTGCCTTGCATTTAATATTTGAACTTCGAGTGTCCCATATTTTTTACGTAATGAATGAGCAAAAGATCTCTAGAGTTCACTTGTTTTGCAACAAGCAGACTGCATAAATCACAAAAGTTTTCTACTTTTATAGTTGGAAATATATCGAGCAGAGATGAGAATTTATGTTCAGAGGGAAGCAAATGTCCCGTAGTATTTGTTCCCGACAAAATAATTTTCTTTTTCTTTTGGAGCATAAACACAAGCACCTTCAGAGAGCATACTTTTTTGTTCTTACTGGATAAGAATTTTGAACTTCAATTATTGGCGTACTTTAAAAGCCAAGGAGATTTTGCCCGCGCCCTGGATACCACAACATAGATCCACCGCCCAGGGTTTTATTTTATTTTGATCACTAAATCTTTTTTTACTTCTTCTGCAATTGACGGTGAAGGAAATGTGGCCGGTGCAGTGTTAGTTTTCTAAACTCTCTGGTATTTTGTTTCTGGATTTCCTAGGTAGTAATATATGAACTTCTCGACATGAGAATTTTTTGTCAAATATCTAAGGCGTAAAACATACACAAAAAGTGAAGAGGAGAATATGTAAAATGTGTCTTCAAAAACTGAGGAAATTTGGGAATCGTCTAAGCATAAGCATAACGATCGGAGCAAAAGCACGGTGCACACTTGACAACAAATATTCTGAAATGACCTATCCACACCAGGCCCTTTTCTATATAAGAAAAGACACTAACTAATAGCGCACACGTTTCTCCACCACATATTTCCACGGTATCTTCTCTTACCTTCATCCATTCAGTGTTGCTATGCGTTATCCCCTCTCTCAAACACATAGCAGAACATCTTGATTTTTGAGAAAACAACCTTAATGGACCACCTGACATTGGGCGCCCTGCGAAAGAAACTTGCATGATCTCCGATGCTGGTTGTACCCTTTTTCTTCAGATCAAGTTGAAATTTGTTCTCAGCTTCAGTGTGTTCTTCGTCATCTTTCTGCCTGCAAAAGGTAATCAGTTTGTGCAACTTGCTGCTGTTAGTTGGTCTGCTTAAGAGAAGACCACTGTCCCGGCTGTTGACAGGAAGGTTGGGACTTTTGGGAGCGCATGGTGCCTGCCCACTTGGTTCCCGGCAACAAACACAAGACCACAGTGATGCGGGAGGCACTGTAGTTCAAGTGCGCCCCAGCGGACCTGCGCTCGGCGTGGCACGCGCAAGTTGGCAGAGTGTCAACACGCTATGGACTGCGGCCGAGGTACTATGTGAACGGCAGCCAGCTGGTGTCGTGTGTGCGGCAATAGAGAGGAGATGTGGAAGTTTGACTAGAGACGCAAGGGCAGGGCGCGCGCGATGGATGGATACCAGGCCTACCGCGTGGCAAGGGGGAAGCTACGCCATGGGCCAAAGGTGCTTGTGGAGACGGGGCACTGCAGGTGCACATGGAGGCGGCACACTTGGACCGGCGGATTCGCGTGTGTGAGGGTGCCGCACCTTCTGCCGGAGGTGGCTCGTCTCCTTGACTGTGGATGCGGGCTGGCGGGTTGGGGGCAGAGCCACGCCGGGGCGGCGAGATGCATGGCGGTGGCGCATTAAAGGGTGGAGGCACGGGGGCGACGAGATGCAGGAGTCGGCGGGAGGCGCGTCGGGGTCGGGGCGACGGCGGCGAGAGACGCGTCGGGGGATGGGGGCCGACGGTGGGAGGCGGGCCAGAGCTGGGGCTGGGGCGACGGCGGCGTGAGGCGCCGGATCCAGGGGCAGGGGATCGGGGCAGGTTGGGGACAAGCGGTGGTGGGATGGGATTTTTTTCCAGCTTGGGGAGTTCGGGAACAAGAACGCTCATATATATAGACGCGCCGTGATCCAAATAACTATTCTAATACCATGATTAGAATAGTAGTAACACTATATATAGGGATTGACTATTCGTCACCCTGGGTGAGGAATAGTTATTCTTCACCCCCCTCTATTTTACCATCAATGCACCGTAATTTTACGTTTCGTAAGTTTTATCTTATTTCTGACGTAAAAAGAGACCGTAAGAAAATATATAATCATCGTAAAAAATATTTTATGTTATGTAAAATTACAAACGTAAAAACATAGTGTAAAATACACATAAACTGCAAATTTTCTTGTCTTATGCCCTATATTTTTATTTTTTATGCCAAATTTTACGTAGTGAATAAATAAGAATGTAACTATTTGAATTCCAAACGTAATTTAATTATGAAATGATCGTAAGATTACCTCGGTGAAAAACAACTTATTCTACACCACAGGTGATGAAGATGAATAGTAACACTATATATATATATATATATATATATATATATATATATATATATATATATATATATATATATATATATATATATATATATATATTGTCGGCTCGGGAACGGGGTCCCTGACTTGCTCTCGCTCAAGACTCACAGGCGTGGCTCAAAGGAGGCCCAGACAGCCCATCTTCATCAACGCAAGCTCAAGATCCTCGAGGGGCCAAGCCTGCTGGGCGGACGACAAGGAGCTTCTCGAGCCTTTGCCTCGTCAGGCTGGCTCATGAGGAGGCGGAGAGTTCAAGGCAGGGTACTCGCAAGGTGCCCATGACGCAAGCCATGATTTACCAAGGGCGCCCGGGCGAGGCGCCAGCCAGCAGCGTCCTCCTTTCCTCTTTGGTGCAAAGGAGCAAGCAGCGAGAGCATCAAGCAAAGGCATCCGCTTGGTGCAACAAGACCAAGACCAGCCCCAACGGCCGGAAGGGAGTCATCGTGGAGCCCAAGCAAGCGTCATCACCAAAGCCTTTGGCAAAGCGAGGACCAACTTTAGTCAGGATAAGTGTACCCGCTGTTCCCCTTCAAAATGGCCAATTGTTGGCGCCCTTCCCGCTCAATATTTGGGAAGAGGCCCAGGGCCTTCGCCTATAAATAGGAGTAGCTACCCCCAGGGTAGGAGGATCGGCCCCCCCGTATGAGATCGGAATCCTCACCAAGGAACCAGTAGCTAGAGCGACGGAAAACCACCTAGCAGTTCATCACGCCCACCAAAAACAGACCCTCGCGAGGCTGTTCTTCCCTGTACTGTTCCTCATCAGCCCAAGAGGCAATCCACCACACACAGACTAGAGTAGGGTATTACACCACAACAGTGGCCGAACTAGTATAAATCTCGTGTCTCTTGTGCTGTTCGCTTAGTAGTTTAGGTCCTCGCACCGGGCGTGCGAGACGGTGGAGGGTTGTATCTCCATGCGCACCCCAAGTGTTGAACTCAAGGGTCTGCCGAACCCGAACCGACATTTGGCGCGCGCTGTAGGTGCGCTGAATCGCTTTCGCCGCCTCGTTCTTCCTCGACCACCGCAACCATGTTCGACGCTGTCGGGCCCTGCTGAAGCGCCGAGCCGCTTCGCCTCCCATGTCGCCCAGACAGCTCCGCCGGCGGGCGCCCTCGTCGTTCCCGTCACTTGCCGCTCAACGCCGCGTCACCGCCCGGGAAACGGCAACAAGCGCCGCCCCAAGACTCCGCCCATGAGGCGGGCGGTCGCACCGCCACGCCTTTCGCTCACCCCTCGCTGGTTCTTCACACACGCGCGCTTCGCGGCCATGGAGGCCCGAGCTGCACTCATCGCGCTAACGAAGCCTCCTGCGCACGCTGCCGACGACGCGTACGAAGAATGGCTCGACTGAAGTCGCTGAAGCTCGCTCGCTGCAGGAGGCGACCCAGCGCCGTCTGTCTCGCTGCACGCACTCTCGCCCCGGGCGATGAAGCTCCGGCGCCACGGCCGCCTCCTCCCAAGAAGGCGCCCAGCCCCAAAGCGCGCGGTCCTCGGGCGGAACCTGTTCCGCCAGCGCCGCAGACGGCAAGAGCAGAGCTGTCAAGAAGTTCTCGCCAAGAAGAAGCTGCCCGAAGCGCCCCGCCCAAGACGTCAAGACCTCGCTACCCCAGCCACGGCGCAGGAGGCCCACAAGACCAAGCCCTCGCCGTCCGAGGCCCCCGCTGCCACGGCGGGCTGCCGCGCCTTCACCTCCGAAGGCGCAGCGTCATGCGGGCCCGCCAAGTTTAAGCCGACCTGCCTCGCCACGACGGCACAAATGACCCTACGGAGTTCCTCCAGTTTCACGAGCTGGGCATCGAGGCTGCCAACAGGGATGAAAAGGTCATGGCGAATGGTTTCCCATGGCGCTAAGGACGGAGCCCGCACTGCTCTGAATCGGCCCGTGCACGATCTCTTCTGGGCCGAGATGCGCACTCCGCTTCATCGCCAACTTTCAAGGTACTCGCGACCGCCACCCGCCGGAGCGACATGCGCCAATGAAGCAGAGCCGGGGAAACCCTGCAAAAGTACATCCAACGCTTCAACAACGCACGCCAAGATCCCTGTGGTAACGGAGGAGGCCATCATCTCCGCTTTCTCCGACGGCGCGCGACGTCAAGATGAAGGAGGAGTCATGATGCATGAAGATCTGTGCACCTCCTCGAGCTGTTCAACTTGGCGACTGTGCGCCACGGCTAAGGAGGCGGCGCCTCCTCCTCGAGCTACCTGCCGTGGATCCCGGCGGGAAGAAGTCCAAGGCCAAGGACGTGAAGCGCAAGGCTGCTGCTGTACTCGTGCCAACCGCATACACAAGCGAGGCGTAGAGATCAGCCCGAGTCTTCCAAGGGCAGCCGGTATCTGCGTGTACCACGACCTCCACACCCACAACACCAATAAATGCCAAGAACTCCGGGCCGTACGTGAAGGAAGGGTCGGCAGACGCCCCGAGCGCAGCGACCGGGCTACGGCCGAGGAGGAGGAAGGAATGCAGGACGCTGGGAAGACCGCGGCCCGCGCCAAGGGTGGCGCGACCAACCTCGCGAGGACCATTGGCAAGACCCACCTCGCGAGGGAGGCCGAGGATCAGCCTCACGAGGATCGCCTGCAGGGAACGCAGTCCTCCCTCACGCCGCCGCTGCCAAGGAGAATTGAAGACCGCCATCGGGGCGAGGGGCTGGGGCTTCCAGAAGCGCGGCGATCGCTGCATCCCGGGCTGAGCTCAAGCCCCACCTCTCAACAAGATCTTCAAGCAGTTCGCCTGTGAGGTGAATGCAGTCCTCCCCAAGCTTGAGGCCACGCCCTCTCGGTGGTCGGCGTGCGCCATCACGCTCACCACGGATCAGCTCGCGCGCAGCCACGGCCGGAGTTCTCCGATGCTTTGCTCCCCAATCATCGCGAACGTGCTGGTCACCAAGACCCTCATCGGCGGGCGGGCAGGGCTCAACGCCCCGTCTGTGGAAACATTCAACAATCTTCGCGTTTTACCTACCTTCAGCCAACCAAGCCCTTATCCGAGTCACCGACGGCTCCACGGTCCCGATCGGGTAGGTCCGCCTTCCTGTCACCTTCGGGCTCGCGATAACTACCACACCGAGCTCATCGACTTCGACGCCGCCCACATTCGCCGCCGAACAACGCCATCCTCGGTACCCAGCGCGCTGGCGATTCATGGTCAGAACTCCACCATGGCTACAACGCCTCAAGATGCCAGAGAGCGGCGGGTCATCATGGTGCCTTGTGAAGAGAGAGACGCAGCAGCTCCCTCGAGCGAGCCTTTCAGCCGCATCGCTGGAAGACCTGCACCACAAGAGCAGGAGGCCTCCGAGGCCGCACCCAAGAAGAAGAAGACATTGACCGCCCGCCTCAAGAGACAGCCCCTCGTGGCCTGATCGGGCCGGGGAGCCTTCCATCGCGATAGGAAAGCGCGCCTGGTGCCCTCCTCGGCAGGGCTCGGGGCTCTCCCCTGAGGGCCGCCGACCTCGCCAAGGTCTCGAGGGAGGCACTTGGGCACCACGTGAGGCGTGTTTCAAGCACGCTTCCGTGAAGGTGAGCAAAACCGTATGGCGTAACCCTCAAGAGTTCGCGGCAAAGGCCATTCAAGAGCTACAGGAGTCAAGGGTCATGAGGGCAGCCGCCGCCACTCACCGTGGCCCCCCATCCAGCGAGGATGGTGGGCTGCCGTCAGATCGACATACCAGGGCTCAACCGCGCCAAGATCTCAAGAGCGCCTCTGGCCCTCGCGAGTGGGACGCTGCGAGGGTCCGCCCCACAACTACGTACGCATGCCTTATGACCTGCCAAACGTGGCTGCTGCGCACTAGCATCTCATGAGGACCATCCTGGAGGCTCAAGAGGTCAGGCACGCCGCAGCCCTGGCGGGGGTGGAGATGGCCCGCGAGGAGCCGCCAACGCCTCCGGAGCCTCCCGAGGCCCCTCGGCCTGGGGGCTCGTGAGGATCGGCTCCCGCAGCCCACCGAGTCTGCTACACCAACACCCCTTCATCCCCAACATCACCAGTGACATCTTTAAGTTTTATTTCCTACTGGAGCGCCTTCAGGCCACATTATTCCCGTGCCGTGGTCCGCCCCTGCGGCATGTATCCCTTTTACTGTGGTCATTAGCTTATCTCGCCGAGGGCGCCTCGGCTGCATCATCCCCAAGCCGGGCCAGTCCCAGTGCATGTATCATTCCTACCTTTTCCTTAGGATTATGCTCTCGCTCCACCATGCTTGTTATTTGGTGCCTTTTCTTGGGTGGAAGAATCTTGCGCGTTAAAGGGGGGGGGTGCCTGAGCATCGCGACTCAGGGCTCCTACCGGCTCTCCGGCCCTCACCCTCTGGTCTTGTTGATGGCATCGCGACCTGGCTTGCCACGACCGCACGAGACCAGCCCGAGAGCCGGGACCCGAGGACGAGAGTTTCATTATCTAACCCAGCTTATGCGTTAAAGGGGGTGCCCAGCATCACGACTCGAGGCTCCTACCGCTCTCCGCCCTCACCCTCTGGTCTTGTCCATGGCATCGCGACCGGCTTGCCAGCCGACGGTCGAGACCAGCCCGAGAGCCGGACCCGAGGACATAGAGTTGCTGTGATCCGACCTAGCTTCATGCTAAAGGGGTTCTGAGCATCGCGACTCGTGGCTCCTACCGACTCTCCGCCCTCACCCTCCGGTCTTGTCCATGGCATCGCGACCTGCTTGCCAACGATGGTCGAGACCAGCCCAAGAGCCGGACCCGAGGACGAGAGTTTCATATCTAACCCAGCTTGCGCGGCTAAAGGGGGGTGCCTGAGCATCGCTGCTCAGTGGCTCACGGCCTCCTACCCTCACCTCCGGGTCTTGTCCATGGCATTGTGACTGCTTGCCAACAAGCGGCCGAGACCAGCCCGAGAGCCGGACCAAGACGAGAGCACCGAGATCCGCCAAATTTGCAGGAACACACTCAAGATAAGGCCCAGAGCCAGGCGCAACCCGCTTTGTGGTAGGGCCCTGTGAGTCCCGCTACTGCTCACGGTGCCCTAAGACACCTCGCGAGGCCTCTCGCACCACTCCAAAGCAACTAACGGCAGAACTAACGACGCTACTACGAAGCTCTTGTTCCTTTTGTGGTGAACCCGCAGGTCCCTCCAAGGAGCACAAACGACCTCGCCACGCAATCTCTCTCACGGCTAAGGCACGGACCTAGCGCCGCACAGGAGGCATTGTCCCGACCTCGAGATAAGTCACCCTCCGCACACTAGTCATCAAACACCACCCCCACACTCAATGCAACCCCGTGTTAGCAACGCCGCCTCTTTCATCAATGATGGCTGCTTGAGCGCTAAGGGGACCCCGAGCATCGCGACTCGTAGGTTTTACTCGACCTCAGTCGCCACCTCCGCCTTGACCACGGCATCGCGACTGGTGATACCAGCCGACGGCTGAAACCGCCTTTGGGATCGGGACCCATCGGCAGAGCACCAGCCCTCACGGGTCCGAAGGAAGAAACCGAGCTAGAACGGAATGAGCATCTCGACCGCCGTAAAAAGGTTATATTGACAAACGGTTACAAACATCTTACAAGCCCCTCATGGGTACATTCTTGGCTCTCGCAGAACAAAAGACGAATCCTAAGGAGTCCTACCATAGGGGACCACCACGGCAGACGCCATCATCAACAAGGCCACCCGTCCGGAGCCAACCCCATCCAGATCAGGGGCGGCGACGGCTCGACGAGCTCCGCCTGCCCGGAGCGGGCGCAGCTCGGGGCTCAGAAGTTGTCGCCGCCGCCTCCAGCATCGCTAAGAGCCTGACGGAGTCGCTGGATCCTCCGCGCCTGCCGCCGCCGAGGAGATGCCAAGGAGTGGTCGGTCACTGCCTCGCCAAGAAGAAGACCCCGACCGCCTCCCCGGCAGCACTCCACCCGGGCCCCCCTCAGATCAAGACCTTGAACGACACCACCAAGCACCATCGACCTGGTGAATCGTGAGGCGCCTCGCCTCAGACTGGACGACCTCGCCCAATTGCTGCGTGTCATGAAGACCTCGCCTGGCACTTCTGCGACCTCGCCCGTCATGAGGGTGCCGCAGCCGGGCGGCCGCAGCCGAGTCCTGTGGCCTTGCCTGGACGACGAGGCGAGGAAAGAAGGAAGACAAATCCAAGACTTGGGAGGCGCGGGACGGCTAGCACGAACTCCCGGTAGGAGCCCTCGGCGTGAACTCCTGTGGGGAAAGACGACACGCTGTGACTCACGGGCCGTTGCTGGCGCGCTGGCCGTGGCGCCAAGCCGCCTCTCAGGGCCACCACCAAGCGCTAGACAAGGGAAGAGGAAACCCCGATGGCGGCCGACGCACTAGGGGAGATGGGCGCCTCGCGAGCGCTTTCCTCGACACCGTGAGAGCAAGCCGCTTTGGGGGACCAGGTCGATCCTCTTGAGGAGCCTTTCCTTCTCTTCCTTGGAGAACCGGGCGGATCGGAGCCATGGCAACCAGTCAAACGAGGAGGAGGAGAAGGTATGATAGATCGAAGGGCGCGCGCGCCGTTCCTATAGCCGGGCGAAGGCCAACCGCCGGCCTCCACGATCACCAAAGAATCATGACTCGACCATGCATGCGTGGACTTGTCGAGTCCGGCGTTACCGAGGCATCGGGGATGCAAAGGCGCGACGCGGCAATCAACCGCCACGCGGCGCAGCAATGCCGCAGAAGCTGTTAGGGGCCCACGACACTTCACACTTGCCCTTTCGCCTCTCGCCGCCAAGTTCGGGCGCGCCATGGGCCCGAGGCT